>QGMI01000137.1:0-58330 GCA_007821535.1 Lachnellula occidentalis | reverse complement strand
CGCTGGCCCAGCAATCCACGCCTGCAGCTGCTGCGCGGTGCTATTGCCGGTCCCTGGATTGCGCGGCTGCATGGGGAACTGCGCCGTGAATACCGCTACGGCCTGTGCGGCGGGGTTCGTGAGGAGATCGAGACCATGCGCATCGAGACTCGTCAGGTCAGAACCGATGATGAGGTTCGCGGCTGCGCCGATCCAGTGGGACATGATGGATGTGCGTTGGTCGTCTGTAACGCCAGAAACGGCTTCGGGGTTTCCTACATACATGTTATCCATATCGGGATATATGGACAGCGGCTTGTTCTTGGAGATTTGCAGCTCGATGTATTCCCGGTAGTTGTTGATGGCGCGCTGTACCGTCGCCCACTTGACGAAGATGGCGGACCCGGAGCCCTCGTTGATATCCTGGTCCATACGCATCGAGTCGGCGTTTGCGCGCCAGATGTCGTAGTAGGTATCGTTGCGCTCGAGTTTCCACGAGATGTCGAGACGGATGGGACGTCCTGAGTTCTTGATGGCCGTGTGGTATGCTTCCACAGTCCCGCTGCTGTCAATGGGAAAGCCGGGGAGATCGCATGCGGGATATGCAGCGTTGGTGTTGCAGCTGCCTGGCGTGACATAATCGAGCTTGATCAGATCAACTCCCCTGTGATTGATGCACGTTAGATATATATTTCGACGTCAAGTTGAAGATGTCAAACTTACCATGAGGCCCACAAAGCTACCACGGAATCGTGCCACTGCTGCGTGCCGTTTTTCGAATAATCAAACGCGTAGCGATCATTCCCAGCATCAACATAGTTGCCATCTTGACCCTGAAGGGCATCGGAGATCTTGATATCTGTTTTATAGATAGTTTTCCCAACATCCGACTGGATGACCCCAGGCACGACGTACACGCCCAGAAGCAGGCCATTATCGTGCAGCGTCTTGGAGAACGTGGTATTGAAATCCGGGAAGTTGGTTGCTTGATATAAGACTCTTCCATATGTGTCGGCTCCATCTGCAGACCACCCGGAGTCGAGGCTACAGTATTTATAGCCTGCTCCTTTGAGACCAGAGTTTGATGCCATCATATTGCATTGCTGCAATACATTTGACTGTTGCAGAGGTGCCCATCCTGGTATGGTGGGATTGATGGCTTGGAAACCAAAGGTACTCCAACCCATCGCTGGCCCGTTGAAGCCATTTGGCGTTTCGGTTGTCGTCAGGGTGTTCAGCGCATTGGCCGTGGCTGACAGCAGCGCAAGAACAGCGCAGGAATAACTCGACCTTTGCATCATGATGAACGGATGACTGGACTCGAATGATTTCGTGAATTACAATACTACTATTCTCTCGTAAAAATAAAGAAATAGACATAATAAACTCCATCGCATTTTAAAAGCATCTTCAACAAAACCCAACTTACGTATAATCATTTCACGACCCCAAGCCTTCCTAGTCTACCTCTACATGAACAGAGACAACACCTCGATGCTGACTTGGAAACTTCGCGCGTGTAACTGCTTCAGGATCTTTATGGAGCCGCGAAAGCTTAGGCTTGACGCGTTGCTACCCTTTGTTGTTGGCGTAAGCTGACAGGACACGAGCGATCGCCTACGAATGCGGCTCCATCGAGCACAGTCATCGCAGATCACCAACTCTTTAACGGCTCTGGTAGTAGCCATGAGCGGAGGCTGTGCTCATGGCATCGAGTAATTAATGCAGCAGCTCGTGTTTAATGGAAATTACGTTTGGATCCATAGGGATTATATGTGCTTATGTTGATGGTAAGATGTGAGAATTCTATAAAGTATCACACAAACGCCTGCATTCATCAAAAGTATCACTCCCATCACATCTCCCATCCACCGCACAATCAACAACCCAACTCAACTCCTCCATCCAAATCACCGCAACCATGCACATCACCACCATCTCCACCTTCGTCCTCGGCGCCTTCCTCTCGACCGCCACCTCCGTCGCAGCCGGCGACTACATCCAAGTAAACTACTACACCGACGGCGACTGCAAGGAATACGCCACTGCCATCAAGACCCCGCCCGAGGGCCAAGTCTACGACTACTCGTACGGCGGCTCCAACAGCGCCAGCATCGCCGAGTGCAACGGCTACGGATTCTGCACCTGCACCTTCTACCAGAACGAAGGCGGCAGCGGCGTAAATGAGGTCGCCACCTACGGAGGCAACAACTGTGCTAGCAACTGGGGCAGTGGCTTCAAGTCCTTCGAGTGCTGGTATGGAGGTTTTGGGGACAAGAGGGAGGTGGTCAGCGGAAACATGTAAATGAATGAGAATAGTCGTGCTTGTGTTGGATCGGGGGGGGAAAGGGATTATCGGGGCAATTGCGCGCTGGTATGGAAGTTGTGGGCTGATGGAGGAGGTCAGCGGCGATATGTAAATGCGAATAGCCGTTCGTGGTTGGGTCGGGGGGGGAAGACTTATCTGTTCAATTCTGCATCTGTTTGAGATATAAGCAATGTTCTCCTAGCTAGGTGAGCGACAAAAGTGATTCTCAATCCTTCGAGCTTTCGTGTCAAGTGTGACGAAATACCCCTTTTTCCAAAACCAGGCACATGAGACGTTTGATTTCCAATGCATGTGAACTGGCCCCCGGATCGAACGAGAGAGTATCTGCGACAAGTAAGTGAACTTGTTCATTTCAAGATTGCGCACGCTGTTATTGAAACAGCTCGATCGAATGATATTGACAAGACTTTCAATCAATCGCAGAATCTGGACTGCGCAAGAGCACGTATTAGCAGAATCGTCTGCTGGATTGGAGACTAGATCTTATAATACAAATCCTCCTTTCCATCCATCCCCATATGCTGATGACCACGTGAAACGATTATTCAATTTGATTCCATCGCTCCCTTGATCCACCCACCATACGTTCTGCCATATTATGCGAGAAAAGTACAGGTGAAACGGTCTTCCCGTGTCGTTCATCCTAGAACGGGGTAGAGTAGAGTAGGAAAGGAATAGAGAGGGGCGAGGCCGTGAGCAGAAGAGATCTATGATTATTGCGTTGTGCATAGAGATAATTTTGGTGGTTTTTGCTGAATGAAAAAAAAGAGGTGAAGTGGTGGCTTTCGAGGAAATCACCACTCATACTCTCCTTGTGCCTTGTGAAAGACATATTCCTTGCCATTGACGGTAAGGACGCCATCTTTCATCACACACTTCCTAAATTCCCATCCACAAATTAGCCACTTCCTCCTACTACAAAAGCAAACGAGGAAGGAAAAAACATACCACTTGTTCTTGACCCGCTGCACCTTGTCATACATACAAAGCATGATATGGCCCATTCCCTCATCCTCATCCTCCTCGTCATTGAGACCGTCATCTGGATCGTCAAGATCAGAGTTAATGGCATCTTCATCGTGCTCTTCCTTGACATCGTCGTCTGAGTCTCCGCCATCTACTTGTATCATTCCCTCAAACACTGTACCTTCCTTGGCCTTTCGAGTACGAGTGCGCTTTGGTTGTGAGGATTGGGATTTGGATTTCTTCTTCAGTTCAGAAAGAGGAAGCATAAGTCCTCCACCCTCCATACTCTGTCCCATGGACTCGATTTTACTGCGTATCAAGCCATCAATCTCAACACGGCCCATGGTGATCTCCTCACCGTTGCTACCGATCTGTTTGATGACAGTCTCGGCTTCAACATCATCTGCGCCATCGGTCTGAGGAGGAGCGCCGTTAAAGCCATTTTGTCCGTTCTGAGGCATCTGCCCGTTCTGAGCATTCTGTCGTGCTGCTTGAGCTGCTTGAGCGCGCGCCTGGGCTTGTGCCTGTTGAGCAGCCATGAAGCTCTTATACTGCTGTTCCGACATTTGTTGTGGTTGTTGAGCTGTTTGCAGCTGCGCACGCGCTTGTTGTTGCTGGTGCATCTGCATCTGCATTTGTTGTGGAGTAAAAGCTTGGCCCGCGGGGTGGAATGGGGCTCCTTGCTGAGTAGGTGGCTGTTGTGGTGGTTGTTGGGCGGATTGGATGGCGTTGATAGATGCTGCAGCTCTTTGGCCGTAGTTGGCTTGTAGGTGTTGGGCTGCTCTTTGCTGGGCGGTTGTAGCACCAGCCATGGGCATTTGTGGCATGGTAAGGCCGCCATGTTGGTAGGGAGGTTGGGTCATTGGTGGGCTGTCCACACCTGGCTCAGGCTTGATGCGAGGTGGGTTACCATTAGATGGCATGGGTTGCATCTGCTGCATAGGCTGACCTTGCATATTTTGGGGCGGAGTGTTGATAGAGTGGTAGTTGCCGGCATTGGAAGGGACAGTGGGTGGGTTGGCAATAGGTGGTTCAATCTTGGGATCCCATGGGAACGTGGCGACGTTCAAGCCTGACAGTTTTGTTTGCCATCCCTATAGTTGTAATATATCAGCACAGGTAAAGACACTGTCATAAGGGTGAAGTGGTATGAGAGATATATATCCGGCCGAAATGGAATAGCTCAAGGCTTCAGCAGTAAACAGTAACGGCACGTGACTCCACTCATACCAACACAGACTAGCGCCTTGGCAGAAAAACTCTTAAGCGACGTGCCGGGTATAAAACAAGAGCCAAATACAGAGGGTCGCCCACCCGCGAGAATCCAGGGCGCCCACAGGACAGGCAGCAGCGGAACCGAAGTTCAATATCGACACATCAACCACCACAACCCGCCAGAACGATTCAATATGAATGCGGAACACAATACAACACAGCATGATGCGGAGAAGAAGATGATGATAATAATGGATTAAAGAGAGAAAGCAGTATTGGGTTGGTGAGATGGAAGGAAGGAATGCCGTACCAGTCGCAACTCCTCCAGCACATTGTCATCCACGCCTCCCTCCTCAAAGTCAACTCTCGAGCTCTCGACGACATCCGCGATAATCTGCTGGTACACGTTCCCGACCTGCGTGTTGGACATCTTGAACTATGTTTTGATTGGGTGCGTCTTCGGTGTATTGGTATGTGGAGGTGGAGTCGTGTGCTCGCTCCTTCGACAGTCTCAAGAATGAATGCGATGCGACGGACGGTAGGTTTCGCGTGCAACAATTTCCTCAGCTTCTTTGATGCGAACTGATCTTCCCTGGAGCGACTGGATTGCAAAAAAAATCGAAGCTGTTGTAGTTGTTCGCGCCTTTGATGACGGCCGGCGGAGCACGAATGTATCGACCGCTGATTCCCCCAACGCAACGCACCGTAAACCCCGTGTATATCCCTTCCCTTCCTTTCCTTGATTGTATGCTTTGACGCTCCTCGGACTATAAGCTGTAAATACGCGTCGTATAGCTTTCTCTGTAGATGGGACGTCGGCAGTTCGCTCTCCGTTGCATGTGGAAGTTGTAATGGCGCTGGGCTTGGGCTGAGGCTGAGATGTGGGCGACCACCCTAGCTCGTGCTTAGTAAGCGGTCAACTGAACCTGAATTCACCCTCCCAGGCTTCTTTTGGAAGGTGCTTTTGTGAACCTTTTGGAGTCCTGAATTGGGAAAACCCATATCTTATTGCAATTTATGCTCTTGATTTTCATGCCTACTTTGAGTCTATTTTGGACGTTCTGGTGCGACATTCAGGCCAACTTTTGCTTGGCGGGGCGGGGAAGCAACGCGGGGCAACTCGCTAATCCATGTGAATACTTTCCAGCATCAAGTTCGCTGCATGAACTTGCATCCGGGGACATGGGGCAACTTCTCGTTGAAAATCATCCGGCATTGTCCGGCTTATGAGCCTCAAGCTGCTTCAGATTCACACGTCATGGCCAGGATATGAGACGAGATCAGTGTATAATATTACAATTGTCATTGATGATAAGTTCCTAAGTACAAAGTCCCAATGAAGAAGAACACTACCAACAAGTAGTCCAAGCCGCTTTCCAGTCATTCATCGTAAGCATTACTCGCACCAGGTGAAGCACTTTCTGCCATGGGCTTTGAGAGAACTCGTCAAATTCCCGACGCCACGCTATAAATCCAACCGCTAAAAGCAAGTATGGAATTCTTAATACTTTACCATTCGCCCTCTTGCAAGCAGAATGCTTCAGAGCGTGGATGATGTTCCTCAACGGATCGTCATTTGCTTGACCATATCAGCCTTTCCAGAAGCAGCTGACACACTTGCCGAAGAGGCAGCGCCACCCTTCTTTTCAAAGACCTTCCAGAACTTCAAGCTCTCATCGGCAGCTATGGATAAATATTAGCAAAAGTCATGGACACAGGAAGGAATAAACTTACCAGCTGTTGCAAGCATCTGTCCATCTGGACTGAGGCAGCTGTGAAGGACCCGAGTCTCGTGTGCTGGGATCTCAACGTTACGAACCAAGGTAGGGTAGCTCCAGATGCTGAGGGAGTTGTCTGGGAAGCCGCTGGTGCTGACGATCTCGCGGTAATGAGGGCTCCATCGAAGGCTGGTGACTTGGGATCCAGTATCGATGCTGTTGACACGAGCACCAGTAGTTGTGTTCCAGAAGTGGATATGACGATCGTATGATCCACCTCCAGTGGCAAGGACGTTGGGGGCCCAAGGGCACCAACTAAGAGCCTTGACAGCAGCCTTGTGGTTGGTCTTGGTGAACTTGGGGACGGCCAAGGAGCGAGCATCCCAGATAGAAACAAGGTTGTCATTGCCACCGGTAGCGAGTTGAGCACCATCAGCACGCCATTCGAGACCACAGACTTCGGAAGTGTGGGAAACAAGCTCGGCAATCTTGTGTTGAGCAATGCGGACATCATGGTTGAAGACCAAGCCGGATCGAGCACCAGTTGACAAGGTGTGCTTGTTCCAGCCCATTACACCGACGCGGGTGTCGTGACCGTGCATGCTACGAAGCTTAGTTCCCTCCTCAACGTCCCAGATTTGAATCTCTCCTGTTCCGAGTCCAACGCTGACATAGGCTCCATCGCCAGACCATTTGACACTGCTGACATAGGTATCTGGGCTAGTTTCCAAGAGAGAGCTGACGGTGCCAGACTCTGCTGACCAGACATAGACATTACGCTCGAGACCGATAGCAACTTGGTTGTTGGAAGACCAATCGAGAAGGTTGAGGTAATAATCATCAACGAGACCAGGAGCATCAAGGACGCGCTCTGGGGCTGTTGCAACACGGCGTCTGAATTGAGCAGAAGCAGCGTTGGAGTTCTTGAGAGGGCGGTTGTATTGAGAGCGGAGATCAACTGGCTTGGATGACTCTGGGGCAGCTGGCTTGAATGCAAGGATGCGTTGGTTGAGGGAAACACCACATGCTGATGCTAACGAGTCTTGGTACGCGACAGTGTTTGGTGAAGGACGAGTGTAGGTAGATTGCTCATCGTCAGACAGTGATAATGATCCCAAAGCAGCCAGTGCATCGTCAGCAGCAGAGGCAAGAGATGATGAACCCTCTGATGTCTTGGGTCTTTGCTTGTCACCAGAGTCGAGCTTGCCTGAGCCAACTGTTGCAATTGCTGAGCTTGCAGTACGGTTTGGGATGAATCGATCGCCGTATGATAGAGTGGTCTTGCTGGACTTTTGTTGACGTAGAGCACCCTTTCTTGATCGGCTGCTGCCAGGTGTCTTGCAACCAGCAGTACCAGTAAGGGCAAAGTCGGAGACACCAAGTTCTAGAGCACGACGGGGAGTTTGTACGCTTCTGGCGATATTAGACTTTGGCGAGTCACGGTGTGATGTTCTTGAAGCCGACTTGGCGAAGTGTGATGATAAGTTTCCAGCGTACACCGACGATGTCTTGACGTTCTCGGTGTCCAATGTCTTCCTCTCGGGAGTGAAAGGTGAAGTTTTGTTGTTGTTGTTGTTCTTCGACATTGCTGTTGCCTGTTGGCGAGGAGAAGGAGTCAAGGGCATCCGTCCGCCAGCGGTACGGGTGGAGAACATGCCCATGTGGGACTTAAGGGGGGTTGATACTGCGGTTGCCATTGTGCAATATCGGGTATGATCTCGGTCGAAAGACAAATAAATGTATCGATCGATGATGGTTGAAGAGGTTCGGTATATCGAACGAGCTCCAAGAGACTCAACCTAATGGTTCCTGGTAGTTGTTGTTTGGTTAGTATGTTCGTGTGTTGTGCTCGATATATCGAAGTGCCTTCGTGAAGAAACACTTAGTCGGATACGATCAATGGCGGTACAGAGTACGGCAGAAAGATCTAGTGGACTTGAAGTATCTTGTATGAAGGTTCGGAAGATGTGTGTAAAGTATGCAATGAAGCAAGAGGAGGAGGAGGAGGTAGATGTGGAAGAGGTGGTGCGGGATTGAGAAGTGCGAGTTGTGCGAGGAAAGAAAGGAAGAAAGAAGGGCATCAAGCCATTTCTATAGGTACTGTAAACATTGACTTGGCGCTAGTTGTTGTCAGAGAGACAAAGTTGGGGCTCGGTCGGCACCATGCACCGATGCTTACCTAAGTCATGTGGCTGGTGACCGTGTGTTCCTGCCGATATTAGCGTACGCCACACCTTCCCAATTGTTTCACAAGGAGCTGAACGCCAACCGCCAACCAAATCCAATCCAACCTCCAACCAACAGTAGGTCACTTTCTTCACGCATCTTACTCGAAGATAGCCCTCCAGGCGTATCAAGACATTCTCCTCTTCTGGTACAACGACCTGTTCCTTACTTCAATCCCCATGAACACAGCGCCGCCGCTGCCATGGCTCAGCAGCCTTCAACTCCTGGTGGTGCACCCCACTCGATCTTTGGTTCTGGAGCTGGCCCATCTTCCAGCTTGAATCAGATCACAGGAGGAGGTGTCCTGACACCCGGCTCTGCAGCATCTTCGAACAACACATTTCTGATGCCCAATTCCCCTATCAAGGGTCGTCTGAATGGGAACGATGGGTATCGGCCCAAGGTGACAAGAACTCTAGGACAGCGACCCGCGTGCCTTGTTAATGCCTCGGTCACGTACTGCGGAAACAACCAGATATACGCCTTTGGTGGCTTCGACCAATACACCGACGAAGTTTATAACCATGTTCTGAGACTGGACATGGTCAGCCATCAATGGAGTCTGGTAGACAATTATGGCGATATTCCTGGGGTTCGAATGGGTTAGTTCTCTCCACCCGTCCTGTGCCCTACTCGACCTCAGCTCATGTCATTTCAGGTCATACTGCAACTCTTTACCAAGGCGACAAGCTACTCATCTTTGGAGGTGAAAACGAGCATCGAACCTACCTCTCCGATCTCATAATCTTCGACTTAAAGACTGCTCACTGGACCCAACCTTCTGTTTCGGGACCAATACCTAAAGGACGTGCCAGACATGCTGCAGTTCTTCATGATGACAAGCTTTTTATTGTTGGCGGAATAACTGGACATAACAATTATGTACTCGACGATATTTGCTACCTCGATCTAAAGACCTTCACCTGGTCCAGAGCATGGAGATTCGTTGGCAGATTTGATCATTCAGCATACCTTTGGGGTGACAGGGTCTGGGTCTTTGGTGGATTGAGTGAGGATATGGACAAGATTGGAGATATCTGGTGGTTGGATCTCAAAGGTAGTCCAGCCTTTGACTCTGCACCAGAATATGGATCCCTCGATAGACAAACAGCGCTTGGCCGAATGTCTGGTTCTTCTCGTTCAGCATATCCCATGCCTCCGCCTCCACCTATTGTAGGAAGCTCCGGCTATGCGGCGAATTCCAGCAGTG
Source organism: Lachnellula occidentalis (assembly GCA_007821535.1). Classification (NCBI taxonomy): domain Eukaryota; kingdom Fungi; phylum Ascomycota; class Leotiomycetes; order Helotiales; family Lachnaceae; genus Lachnellula; species Lachnellula occidentalis. The sequence goes on along the minus strand of QGMI01000137.1, from coordinate 48,687 downwards.
CGCAAGTCAACCCTCCGTCATTCCAGCTCACTACTTCACCTCCCCTTGCTCCTGGTACTATCTCTTCTCTCAAATTTGTTTCCGGTCCGAATATTCCTGCTCAAGGATCCGGCATGCACTTCCATGTATATACTTCGGGCACTTTGCTTGACTTTGTCACCCCTGCTGCTACAATCACTCCTCAAGATTGCTCCCTTTCCTCCCTGGAGTTGGACAATTTACGCTGGCAGAAGCTGGCGGAAGGTCGAGATATTTTCAAGCCCGGTTACCGCTGGCATTACTGTACTATCAATGAGGATGGAACGAAAGCTTGGCTGCTTGGATGCCCAACAGATCCTACGGCAACAGATCTCGGTCCAGGTGGCTTTGAAGAGTATCTCAGGTGAGTGCTTCTCTGCCTCAGAATGAATGCAATCTAATTCAGATAAAAGTGACATCATGGAAATCGATCTCACTCGGTATGGTCTTCTCGGCAATGGCTATTCCCCTGACCCTCCCTCCCACACAACCCGCCAATCAGCGGAACGTACACAAGTACAAGTTTCCAAAGGACTTGGGGCTGATTTGGCGAAACTTTTCAATGAGCCTCCTGAAACCGGAATGACTGACTTCACGATCACTGCTTTGAAAGATGGCGAGTGGGATGAGGATGAACTGATGAGCTCTAGTATGATGCGAACCGGTTATCAACAGCAAGAAAAGTGGCTGTCTCCTGACACTAATACATCTCCACCAATACACGTTCACAAGCTTATCCTGCTGGCTCGCTGGCCTCATTTTGCAAGACTCTACAACTCTCAGATGGCAGAATTCCATACCAAAAAAATGCACATTCCAGAGCCGTACACCGTCGTCAAAGCATTCCTTTACTACCTCTACACAGATAGCATTCATCCCAAAGACTGCGCTGAACTGAACGATGTTGCCGGCCTACTGGTCATATCGGACATGTATGAGATTCCACACTTGAGACTTCTTTGTGTCAATCGACTTTCAAAGGAGCTCGATGTAGACCATGCCTGCATCATCTGGCACTGTGCCGGAGTTGCCAGAGAGGAATGGCTTCGAAGATGCGCCGCAAACTTTTGTCTCCTTCATTGGGGCAGAGTCGTTCGTACGCGAGGCTTCTTGCAGCTGCCACGATCCGCCCTCGTCGAACTTTCTCAGGAGATCGACATGGAGGGACGTGTTGTAGGAGGTGAGGATCTCGACATGGTTGGTCTCTAGACTATCATTTATTAACAATAATCAGGCGAAGAACTTGAGTATGTTGGTGGACTCGGCGGCTCTCGTTTCGGGTTTGGCGGAGTTGCGAGAAAGGCCAGTGTTAGTAGTGACCGGACTCTGCCAGGGTCCGAAGCGGATGAGAACGAGGAAATGGAAATGACTTAGCTGATAGTTTATGTTTTATGAGGTGCATGTGGCGTTTAGGAGGGCGGAACTCCTGTGGAACAACCAACCGTATTAGCGATAGCATTGCTTGGGCGTTTGTGGAAATTACTTCTAAAGTAGTAGCGATACTGATTGCTAAATATATTGGCTTTTGTTCGATACCTGATACTGCACCCTCAATTATCAAATATGCATAATCATACACTCATATTTGATTCGAGCAGTAGACCTCCTTAAACCCATTCATTCGCTCTGAAGCATCCTTGACGGTACAACGTAAGGTAGGTAAGTAAACATAGTATCTATACTTCCAGCCACCCCCTTGTCCATTCTCTGACGCCTTGTTGCCCCCCCACACTTTATTTCCCCCCTTACAAAAAGAAACTCCCGCCTCAGCTCAATCGGCCCAATTAACGAGCACATGTACCAGCCAGCCCGCGGGCATTATTCCATACATATCCCGTATGCGTACGTACGTATGTACATATGCCTTCACTTAAAAGGTCTAGCTAGGCAGTTGCGCGACTTTGTGATGAGATGAGATGAGATGAGACGAGACGCAACACCAGCTCTATCTCATTATATGTGTATGTTTATGTAGATGGAATGGCGTATGAATTGATGGAATGACGAATGGGTGCCATGAAAGGAAGGATGGAAGGAGGGGTTCCTCAAATACAGTACTCAACTCAATGCGCTGAAACGCGAATGTTGCGTGTATTAGTACCGGGTGTTAGGTATATTGAACTATTGTAGCTGTAGGTATGTATATTCCCTGTTTCTAATTTTGGCAAGTTACAAGAAATGAAATGAAATAGAGGGGGGATGAATAGGATGGGTGGTTTATTCGTGGTAAGTGGTATGCATATACATCAAAAACCAGGCCGGAGAAGGCTTCTAATTTAGCTAGGCTGGGAGGCTGTGTAGTGTAGGATAAAATACAAGCAGGATAAATTACAAGCAGAAACGGATTCTGCATTGCTTGCGTTGCATGTAGTGTTCCAATATCAAAAACGCTATGCTCGTGTCAAGAATCTACAGTCGTCGTGGCTACCTACCCTCAAGAAGAAAAGTCACCAGTGCACAAACATTGCGCAGCGTTCGTTCGGGTCTTGCATGAGCGAGGAACGGGATTCTTCTGAAGACTGGAGATGGGAATGGGCTCCGAGCACAGTACGCTGAGGCAGTCGTCTCTGTTGTTGATAACGCAGAAGCACACGTATATGCGAGATGATAGATAGTAACGGGGTGCGACCTGCACTTATTCATTTGTACAGAGGAAGGATTTGGGACACATTACGCTCTTGGCTGACCACAGCCGCCGGGGATAACAAAGTTTTTGAGGTGAAGCGTTGGGATGGATGAATCGAGAGGCTTTGGGATCTCTGCTTGATCTTGTGCGGTTTGCTGTTTCAAGTGGAGTAGCGTGGTATGAAAGAAAATGCGGTGGAATTTGGGAAGGGGGAATAAATGAGAATGGAGGGTTTTTTGTCTACTTGTGCGAGCTGGATGGTCGTCTGGGGGAATAGCTGTGTTGGTATGCATGAGTCGTGGAGTCGGATGGAGTCCAGGCAAGCGTGAAGAGTGAAGAGTGGTAGAGGAAGAAAATTGAGATTAGAAACGTTAAGTGACAGGCGCTTCATGGGACTTGGAAAGAGCTTCAACTGTGAGAGAACCGAAAAGAAAGGTTTATATCTCTTACAAATATATCCTATATGAAACTCGCCTTCATCGCATGAAATGAAAATCGGAAATGCAAAGGTATCTCATCTAGGAAATCATAGATCTCTCCAGCCACAGGTTCTGCGCAGAGATTGTGCTGCATCAAGTTTTCGTACGCGTGCGAAATGTCTGCCCAGAAATGCGTGCGCGTACAAGTAGCGACTCGGACGAGATAGAAAGGAGGAGGATTTTACTTTTGAGAGGTACGATGTACGCCATGAAATAGATTGAAAAGAATCAGACCCAAGACCACCACACAATTCCAAGGGGGTGTAACCAAATGAGGCAAAGATAGGTATCCAAAGACCCGAAATGCCAGCATTTCCCTAGGACATAGCGCCGCCAAAGACAATTCGACTTCTCCCCGGTATCATAACTCCCTTTACTTTTCCATACAGAAACTAACAAATTCCTCATCTACACCCGATTAGAATCTGAATAATTTCCACAAAGCCGAATCCGAGTCGGATGTAGGGGACATACAATCAATAGTCCCATCACCATTCTTATCAACCTCCTCAACCATAAACTGCACCTCATCTTTCGAGAGATTCTGCCCAAACGTCGCCATGACCGTGGCGATCTCATCCGCAGATATCGTGCCGCTGTTATCTTTGTCGAAGACCTTGAAGGCGTTGCGCATTTCCTGCTCGATGTTGGCGGGTTTCATCTCCATGGTCATCATTTTGATGAATTCTATAGCGAATGCACACTGATTAGCGTTTGCGACGGAAGCGTTTGCGACGGAACAGGTATATAAAAGAGCGACGGGGATTTACCTTCTAGATCTACGGTGCCCGTATGGTCGAGGTCAATCTCGTTGATCATGTCTTCGAGCTGAGAAGGGGTTGCCTTCAGCCCCAGGGAGTGCATAACGGCGCCCAGTTCCTCCTTGGTGATGACGCCTGGACACGCATATATGTTAGTACCATTTGGCAACAGGTAGAAAAAAGGTCATTGATTCCTTACCATCGTTGTCACTATCCTAGATGGGTTATCAGAAAGAAGGATAGGAAGTATCGCGAGTGGTACTCACAAAAAGCGTAAACGCGTCTTTCAAGGCTGCCATGTCTTGCGCCTGCTGCGTTGTCAACTGCTAGATATCACCATATGATTAGTACAATGCGGCAACATGGGGCAGAGGAACGCGGAACTGTCTCTTACGGTTGCATTCTGTCCCGACATATCGAAGTAGCTCATGAGTCGGATTCTTGTCGAGCGTGGTGATATGTTTTGGGAATCGTGAAGAGCTCGAGGTGGGGTTGATTGCAGATTAGCACGGCGTTGTGTCCACTAAGCTTATGTCAGGTGATGAGATAGCGTCCCCTTTTTCTTACGCTCCTTCGCAAGTCTTGTCTGCAGTCGGTAGGATATTAATAGACGAGCTGATAGTAGTAAGCTTAAATCAACCGACTGGAACTATGTGATTTATATAAGAATGGCCGACGTTGAGTGAAAAACAAAGCTGGAGTATCAAATTCAAACTCCCTACGCTAAATCGACCCCGCTGCGGGGTAAAATCATTCCATACCAGTCAGTATTATATAAATTTTGCTATTTCATGGTTTCGTTTTTTTATACTCTTTGACAGTTATAAGTTGTAAGAGAAAAAGCTCATCCATCCCTCATGCTAACTATCTACTTTGGGATGAGGTCTTGATATTGGAACGACGCGCACTCGAAACCCAATCAAAGTGTCCAGCTCAATGACTGCTAGCAAAGCAGTATTTGGTACCTACATAGTAGGCATACCAATTAGAGAATCTGCTGTTTCCACATTATATATCTGCATTTCTTTGAAAAGTATATACTTTCTTGCTTTACATATCAGCAAAATAAATCATTACTTCTCTTTGAAATTTGTACCTTCTCCTCGTTTCCTTGACCAAGTACGCCTATAAACTATATGAAGTCTTATTCGTGCCGATGCACCTGCTACGATCTACCGCTTCCTTTCAGGCTAGAAGTAAATGTAAGTGATAAATGTAAAATCTATAATTCATATATAGACGAGAATAACCCCGCAAATAATAATATCCAATTAGGTGGAAGTCTAGTAAATTATGCCTGTTAAGGGAGGGTGGAGGCGGGAAGCCGTGGAAATAGCCCGGGGGTAGGGGGTGATCACTACTCCGTACTGAAATAGTCACTAGCATAGACCCAGATCGATGAAGATTCATGAGTTCAGCGCTGCATGAATTAGAAGACCTCCATTTTTCACTCACAAGGTAGTAAATTGGCTCATTTTACAGGATCTTAGTTCACTTTATGAATCGCTTCACTTCATGAAAATCTGTAGTCCATTGCTTACCTTATTGTAGAGACCTAAAGTCACCTAAGTGGTCTTAGTCTTCCTTGAATTCGTAGAATCTTCATTTTAAGTCCTAGGATCAATATTGCGAAAGTCGTCGATGATCAAATGGCAGAAAAACACTTGCATAGAAAATACTGTAATCAATCTGAGTGTTTCTGTCCACTTGTACTTTTAAAATTCGGTGAGCGGTGCAGTAGATGTTGAAAGGTGTATCGAGAAGCTTGGCGGTGTTGGCCTGACGCTAGAAGCATATACCAGCAATGGCTCGGTCATGAAGTGTTATATCTTGCTCAAACGAATAATGGTCGCATTTGGGAGAAGATGGCGTAGTTGGACGTTCGATTGTACTTGCACTCAAGAATAACACTGGGAGCCGAGAACGTCTGTATTAGTGGTATGATTTTCCTACCGGGCCTCATGTCTTTCGATTGGTCGTCTCGGGTCTTTTCGAAAAGCATCTTTCTATTGGAATCTGGTAGGGACCTGTGAGAAAGGCTTCCCATTTCCTGCCTTGCGGGGATTGAACAAAGGACGATGCAACAACCCAGAATTGGCAAGTAAGAACATGAATAATTGCTGAAGTTTATGTGAGGGACAAGCAAAGACAAACGACCCGCGAAAGAACAAGTTAACAGCTGCCAATTTATGACTGATAGTAATTCCGAAGAGAGATATTCCATGAGCTTCTTTTATTCTTTTGCATCCTTTATCGGTCTGACATATCGAACATAATCAGAATCTCATGAATGCTTCAGGGCTCTTGATCTATCATGCAGGATCTTGGGATCTCTGATTCCTTCAATTATAGCCGAGAAGGTCGTCGTCGTTCCTTCCCAGAAGACTACATTGAGAGATCAACATTCAAGGTTTCATGTATCATTTGTATCACTATTTCTTCCCCCCACAACTCTATGTAAAAAGCGAATTTGATCATAAGGAAAGAGCCAATGGAAGCTCGTTGATAGTTAGATACGTTTTCTGTTCTCGCTTAGCTTCTATGCATGCGAGTCTCCATTCACAACGATGAGGACATCTGCTGGCTGAAGCCTGTTCACACTTTCTCACTCTAGCTTGAAAACGCAGTCATAGCACAGGTGTCCTTGATTAGGCTGACCCGTTCTTCTCCTTCCTGCGAGCCTGCTTCATCGAAAACGTAAAACTTTCCACTTCGCAAACACAAATCCAATTCCACTGCGAACATGAACGCACCACCAGCAACACCACGCACCGCACCTTGCGACTGCCATGTTCTGAATCCAAGAGACTGGCCAGAAGGAAACGCCAAAATCTGCCCCGCGGAATGTATGAGCAGATGCCCATACTGTGGACTTGACTTGAGATCCTCATACAGTCTCAACGTGCATCTCATGACAAGCAAGTACGTAGCACGTGGGTTGGGGGTTATCTGGCCACCGAGGATGGAAAGCGAGCTTCAGTAAGTTGAATGGCAGGAAAGAGAGGGAGTGGTAGGGTAGAGCAGGGTGCTAACTTGCCTCCGGGCGCAAGCGTGTGATCGATCTGACCAACATGGATGAACCACTTGCACACGACAGCACTTCCGAATCAGTTCTGAAGTTTTTGTCGTCTTTTAGCCAAGATACAAAAGAGCTACTGCAAGGTGTTGCACTATATAGCATGTCTGAGCTCTCATACCAGGAACGAGAGTTGTGGAAGAGTTCCACGGTTTCTTGCCCGCTTATCTTCGGATTTCAAGAGTTCGTCACTTTCCTATCACGCACGCCGCCTACCCTAGAACACTTAACATACAGACCCCTCGAGAACGTCGGAACACTCGGCAGCTCGCACTCTCTTTCTGCGAATGGTACCGTACTGACGCTTCAACAGTTGCTGGTCTAAGACCCCACCTACGACCGAGTCTGTCTTCTTAGCTACAGTTGAGTTGATCACGAAGTATAAAGCGAAGAAGGAGAAACTGGAATTGGAAGCAGCCAACGGAACTGCTATGGACCTGCCAGAAGAGGAATCGCCTTGCCGAGCTCTTGGAAACGCCACAGGGGAGGAAGCTGACCCTATGAGGGCATTAGCACAGTTGCATGAGCCCAGCCGGCACGATCCAGTTGTTATCATTGGATACGACCTTCCTAAACTTCTCGCGGATGAAGCAATCAAGGTCCCAAAGGAACTGTTTCCCGCAAAGGCCATCAATGAGACCAATTTGCAAATATTCGTAACGCCAGAGTTCTGGGCCACAAAGCTGCTCATTGGTAAGCACATCGCAATTGCGTCTAGGAGAAAACACTGACACTTACAGACCATTATGATGCCCTCACAACCACTCTCGGACCATGTGAGCAGATATGGTTACTGTTTCCCCCCACTGCCAAGAATCTGCAATGCATGCAGGAAGGAGACCGAACAAGGTAAGATAGTCAGAATACTTCCCTATTCTAGAACCACTTGGAGTTCGCACATGCTTTGAGGTTATCTTCAAGGATGTCCCTCAGCATCTGAGACATTAATGTGTACTTCAGATTGTTATAGAATGTCACTAACTCTCGCTTCTTTAGGAAGGACCAGCTTAGCAAAATTGGAAAAGACCTGGAAGGCGGCATCATCGTGAAGACAAACTCCTCCGAAGTCCTATATCTGCCAGCCGGTACCATACACGCCATATTCACGATCCGTGGTGGATTCCTCATTTGCAATGAGTTTACAACCTCCAAGTCGGCGAAGGTCCTTTCCCAATTCCTGTGCACCAAGTTCAGAGACTTCAAATTCGTATCCGAAGAGCAAGATATTTACCATCAATTCCTCGACTCCATCAAGGTAGCATTCGACAACAACGACAGCATCACAGATGCATTGAAAGCCTGGATTGATGCCTTGGACCCCCTCCGCACATGGGCAAACAACACTCCAGTTGGCAGCGCAAGAGAGCAGCAGAAGAGAACCAACTGGAAGAACAGAGTTGCGAAGGTCTTCGATACATTCCTCGCAAATCCGGTGTCGAAGAGTGTTCAATGTCCTTGTGACAAGCCACACGGGATGTTCTCTTTCCAGGACCATTTCCGCATGTCCCATCTTCTGGCCGCACCGCCGCCAAAAGTCGCCGTCGTACCAAAGGCAGCACTGCGTAAGCCAGCACAGCGAAAGCGAAAGCGCCAGGCTTAAGACTGGGAGTACTACGGAAAGATGCATGGGTTCCTTGCATCTCTGGCGTTTGTGAAAAGATTCTGCTGCATTGGCGTTGGTGGGGAAGATACCTTGCTGTTTTGGAACTGAAGTTGATTTACATTTGAGGGCTGCTGTCCCTGTGGTAGAAAGATGATTTGACTTGCTTGTCGTGGATAGGTGAAGAGATGCATATTATGTCAGCCATAGAGAATAAGACAACATACTGCCTAAGTTTCGCGGTGATCTTCTTACACTTCTCTGCAACGTTAACTTGAAAGTTTAAGCCTAGCTGTCGATCTGCCGACGGTACTATAGATCAATGGTCATACTTTCTAGGCCCCAACATATGACCCTTCCCAAAAAAAGAAATCCAAGACCTGTATTTCCTACCTACCAAGCCAATTCGACATGCATTGTATTGTGTTGCATTTTATTGTATTACATTGTCCTGTTTTTCAAAGATAATCTACCCAAGTCGTCGTTCTTTCAAGAAGTTCAATAATAGATAGATGAGTATATTATCATAAGTTACGGAGCACGAAGAGGAAAGGAGAAGAGATGCTCGACAAAGCAGGGCAAGGACCTCCGCCACGACCCTGCGGAGCTAGATTAGCTCGCGTACACTGGCAGTCAGCACGGAGCGGCAGTGCAGCTGCAGGAACATATCTCCATTTAGCAACGGTATCCATCTGTAGGGCTGATAGCGTAGCCCCCACGTGTAGCCCATAGTCGGTTATTCGACGGATGGGGGTTGAACCGAGGTACTATAGCTAGTCTAGGCAGATGCAGGTGGTTGAAACAAGCATTTTCGATATGACATGACATGCATGGCATCAGCATTGGCATTCTGAATGAAGCTCTACTATTACTTTTGTTTTGATTGAGCTTTTATAGTATATTTTATATAAGCCTGTCCCTAATAGAAATACGGATTGAAATACACAGTTTGGAAGTGCGAGCTGGGTTGGTACTTTTGAATGAAATTATGTTCTAGCAGGGCAATTGTGCTATATACCACTTATAGTCCTATATTATATTTTACACATGCCTATTCCAAATAGCTGTGCGGATCAAAGTACACAGTTTGAATCCGTACCGAATATCAAAAGTACATTGTGGAGAGAGGGCTTAGACTTTGCAATTTCTAAGCGGCTAAGCCTACTTATAGAGACAGCAGATGTTAAATCATTCGTCAATCTAAGCGAACGACGGCGTCTATTTCGTGAAACACGAAGATGGACAATTACGTGAAAGCTCGTGCGTCTACACTGCCACGTTTTGCACTGGACTGATCCTGTAGGAATAAGTTCTTGCTACAGACCGGAACGGGCCTCGTGTAGGATAGGCTTTCTCTCTCTCGTAATTCTTCGTTCTAGATATGCTATTCTGTGTCATGCGGTTCTGTGGTGTCATTATTCAAGGGAGTAATGAATTCCTTGTATGGGGGTATAGGGCTCGTACAGAGGACTGGCTTAATGCAGCAGAGAGTTTGCTTTTCCTATTCATTCGCTTGGTCAGTTTACGTGTTTGAAACTTTCCCAGAAGTTTTGGAGGTTTCGTTGCGTTCGATACAGGATATCGATCGTATACGAGTTACTTAACACGGTGTTAGTGCACGTTCCGGAAGAGCAAGCCTGGTGTTTAGAGATATACCGTGAGTAAAGAAGGTTAGTACAGGCCAAGCAAGTCCGCGGGGATCCAGAATGGATCGAATTCTTTCGAGGGCTATTCCACTGCCAGCATGTGCCGTGCGGGAAGCCCGCTTTGGCGTTATAAACCCAGCTGTCGGGAAGCAGCACGTTACATCGTATTGTACGGAGTAGCTCCCGCGGCGGTACCAGTGATTGTAGCGGGATCTAAAATAGACATCGATATTAAGCTATCATGGTGGAAAAGAACAGCCTCATCCGCCGAGGTTGACTTGGGCAAGAAGAGGAGGAAGGGGTCAGAAAGCCTACAGGGTGTCTTAGGGCTTTGGCTGTATCCTTCAGGGGTATGCTGCGGTATCCCATTGAAGTTAGAACATTGCCCCGAAAATCTGACTGTTCGGGGTAGGGACTCGAGCTATTCGTTTAGCGAATAAGCGAAGCACTTACTTGAAGCCGAATTTACGAGTTATAACTCCTCCACCTACTATCAGGATGATTGAAGTGCTCAACCTTTTTTGCTGAAGAACACGAAGCATGGATCTTTTCTGATTGTTCCTTCCTTGATTCGCATCTTACATCAGCAAGGATAGTAAATTAGAGGTTGTCAAGTTCGCATCGACTTGACTGGCGGAGGCTGCAATAGAGTGGTCGATGCTGATTGGCTCTTTAGTACGAGCAGTCTCGATCTCCCAAGACAAGCCTCCTAGGGGCGGGGGGGGCTTGATTTAGTGCTTTGACTATTATTATTTTGCCCCTGGCCCTGTTTCCTGGTGGAAAAGTTAGGCCTGGAATGAGGTATGTGGTATTTTGATATCATCTGGCATCGTGGAGATCTTCGTTATATATAGCAGAAGGTGTCAGTTTAGAGTTAAACTCCAGTCCGCTTCTTTCATAAGTTACTTACACATTCATTCGACACACGGTCGCTTCTCTCATTGCTGTTTCTTCCTTTGTCGGTTTTCCTTATTTCAATAGCTTTCTGAAGCAAAATGTCTCCTCCATCCGAATATGCGTTCTTGAAAAAGCCACGCGCGAGCAAGCCAAAGGTCAAATCAGGTTGTGTTACATGCAGTAAGTAATCTTATCAAGAGGAAATTCTCCGGGGGGGTTTAAAAGTCAACTACCCGACACTATTGTCTCAACCCTCGTAGCCAAAGTCTACTTTATTAAGCATTGCTGACTCTGAGATTCTAACGTTTAGAGTGAGTATCCCCTCTATTGGGCTCCCATGCAAGATCTCGAAGCTTGAAGGTTTGAGCAATACTTAGTACCTGCGGGCTTATGATATGCGGAAAGCTTGGGTCGAACATGATGCATGGCCAGAATACACTTTACTGACTAGCTTCATCGTTAGGCAACGCCGAGTCAAATGCGACGAGACCAAGCCAGCATGCTTAAGATGCACGAATTTTGGACGGAAATGTGGCGGCTACCCTTCGCAAGAGGAGAGTCCTCCTGCGAAGGAGGTGAATCTTCCAGGCCCTCGGAGGCTGCTTTCCAAAGGGTTGATCAGAAGAGATTCCACCCGTTCGATAACACGTTCTCCTTCTCCCTCTCCTTCACCGTTTCCCCCACCTGTACCTAGAGTGACTTCCCCTCGTTCACTTATGCCACCGGGTGTGGTATTCCAAGACCAAGTAGAGTATCAGTACTTTTGCCACTTCCGTGATGAGACTTCGATTGAGCTCGCAACTGGCTTCGAGCCCGCGCTATGGAATAAACTTGTTCTCCAGGCCTGCGACAGCCCATCAATCCTACAGTTGACCGTGGCCACTGCAGCATTGAGCCTAGCCACCAAGGCACCGCATTCAAACCTTTGGGACTCCCAAAAAGAAGCGCATCGTCAACATGCTTTGCAGCAGTATGGTGAGGCTTTGAAGGGAATTCAAACACTGGTGGCCACAGGGCAGGATTCAATGAGAATAGCCCTGATCAGCGCACTTCTGATATTCTGCTTCGAGAGCCTCCACGGGGACCTCCGTCAAGCAATCGTGCAAGTCCAAAGCGCCATCGACATGATCGTAAAACGAATCTCGAACAACCCTCAAGCATACCACTTCTCCCGGGTCAACGCTCTTGGGATTCCTGAAAGTGCAGCAATTGACGGTGATCTTATCACGGCGTTCATGCGGCTGGACCGCCCTTCACTCACACTCCTGAGCAAGAGGAAAGAGAACGCGCCAATACTTACATCTCGAATCTTCACTCTCTTGTTCTCCGAAGAGCACCTGGAACTCCCGAGGGGTTTTGCCAGTACGGCTGAAGCACGAGTATATTTGGAAGACCTCAAATGGCGAGTTTTAACGACAACGCAACCGCCGATATCAGTCACATCTTTCTGGGAGGAGGAACTGGAAGAGGAGAACTCTCCGGACTTCGGCATCGTCCCTCTCCAGCTGAAACAATGGTACGAAGGTTCGGGAGCCTTGAATTCGAGCTCAAACCTGGCTCTTGAATTTGCATACTGGCATGATGCATTTTCGCCACTGTTGAACTATGCCATGAGCCCCCTTGGGGAATCGATGTTCCTTGGAGCAGTCACTCTCCATGTTCAAGCTCTGGCTGCGGATTTACTCGTCAGTGGCTCATCTGCATCGACGCTCTCCTCACGGAGACCCTCATACTCTCAATCTACGTCTGCTGGTTCCAGTGCTGGGAATTCGAATCGGTTCCCCACAATTCAGGCAATCCTGTCCCTCTCCCGCCAATTAGTGGCGCATCCGAATTTTGTCAAGGGATTCGTGTTCGACATTGGAATTATTCCATCACTGACAAAGGTCATAATGGTGTGCCCGGACCGAAATCTGAAACAGCAGGCAATAGATGTGCTGAAATCAATGGAGCCAAGGAGGGAGGGGTTGTGGGATAGCAGCGCCGTTGCTCTAGCCGGAGAGATAAGCATGGAGGGGGAAGACGGCCGGATGGATTTGGGCATGATTGATCCAAGTCTCCTGGAAACACTGTGAGGATTTGAAGAGAGACGCCGTACTCAGATATGAAATTAGCGGGAGTTGGGAAAGCTTACAATTGGGACTGCATTTCTTGGAGTTTGCAATTAATGAGATAACGGACTGGCAAGACGCATTCATTTGGCCGGAGGGTAATAAGAGTAGGAAAAGTAAGGAATTTGTTTGATTTGTTTATCTTAATTCATGCGGATACGTTGAATACGAGCATCAATTCAAAACTGTGAACCTGTTTCAATTCCTACAATTCTTCTTTAGTCCCTTTAGCAAAGCTACAGCTTCTGCAGCGCCGCACTACTCTACTACTAACGCAGCGATCGTGGACTTATTACAAGAAACTTGCTAACTTCATGGAGAGCACTGACAGATTTCAGTCGGGTCTGCTGGCACTTTGCACAGAAGGTGAAAAAACATTGTGAACATCCTCATCCCGGTTCTTCATAGCTGGAATGGCCGAGTAGTATATTTTCGGCGGATCCAGTCAAAGTGATCTTCTCGCAAATAACAACATAATTCCGTACCATAGGAACTGGAGTATTGTCAAGTCCCATGAAAGTACCTAGGTATATATAGGAAATCCATGTCTAGCTTGCAAGCTGGTCCGAACACCATACACAGAGCGCGAAACGACTTGTCTTAATATGTCACCGACAATATTACACACACTATTGCCAAGTAACCACGGTCTAGATGACAGAGACTGGAAACTGGGCAGAGGGTCCTGTTAGTGACCCCTTCTAAGCGAGAAATAGGAGGTATCTGCCCGAGTAGGAGGAGCCAAGGCTGTTTCTTGAAGCCGTGCCACATACTTTTTCCTCATCCCCAAGTTTAAGGAGAAGCACTTGATGAACCAAACCAGAACAAGAGATTCAGTGAAGGAAATAATCTTTTGCTTCTTACAAAACCACCTACTTACAAAGATATGAGGCATCCAAAACCGAAACTCCATACTCCAGCCAGGATATCCCCAAAATTATCTTCATCTACAGACAGTCATCCAAGTTTTCATCCCCTCATATCTCTTCTGCCCACCGAAACAGGTCAAACGGAGCATCATCGCTGTCACAAGTCACATGTCTCAGTCTGCCACAGTCATCAGGACTCACCCCCGCTCCCCACTTTGTAAACAACCCCGTCGTCGCCTGCCCACGAGGATCCGCAGCTTCTCTCGCCTTGACACCATTAGCATGAGCCCGATACCCAACCAGTCGATGCCCAGAACACCACACCGTACCAACAAACCTCTCCACAGCAAAAAACGGCACCGCCTCCAAACACGCCGCTACCTGTTCCCCAAGACATAAAGCGACAGCTCGAACGTCCTCAGTCGCTGTGCCAGGTGCACGTTTCACAAGTGCTGCCGCTGTCTCGGCAAAGCGGCATAGAGACATGTATTTCTCGCTCTCCTGGAACGCTTCTTCCTTGGACATGTGGTGTAGTTCAAGGTCTTCCTCCTCCCAATCCCTCACGTCCCAGCACTGCGCTGTTGCCTTCTCAAGCAACGGGACACGCATCCCCTTTCCAGCAGCCTCGCGGTTTGCCAAAACGGCTTCGGCACCGCGCAGGAAGTCGTCGATGAATATCTTTGCTGTCATTGGGTCGATGTCGTGTTTGCTGAGAGAGTTGTTCAGGAGGAAAGCGAGTTCGAAACCCTTGGTTTTGGCTTCGTTGAGCGATTCAAGAGAGATGTTTTGGATGAGGTATGCGGCTTCCTTGATGGTATCAGTGTCTTGCTCGGTGAGTTTGCGGGGTTTGGGAAGCGCCTGATAGATATCTTGTTAGTGTCGACTCTGAAATCTGACTTAGGAATCTTACGGCGCCGGGCCCTTCATGAAGTTCCCCAGCAACAACGAAGGGGTTCGACTCATTGCAGGGAATGAAGAGGTAGTCCACTTGCTCGGACATCTGAAACGGGGGACTTGAAAACCTAGAGACGATCAGTATGCCAAACTTCGCAAGTTGCACAGGGAGAGTGACAGACTGTACAATAGAGGTTTTGAGAATAATATATTCATGAGAAATGGGTTAAGAAAAATGTTGCAGTACGGATTTAATTCACAAATTGTGCGTCACGAGTTTTTATGTGATTACGTGACAGACTATAGAGACCTAAACACAAACCCGTATAATTGGCACGTATAATTATATACTGACCTATCTCAAGCCAGTAATAAGTGACTCTCCTATAGGGAAAGTTTCTAGGTATTTTTATCTGTTCACTAGCTGAGAAGTTAGGGGCATTTAAGTGAATGTAAGTAATGTATTTGAAGAGTTAAAGCAGCTTATACGTCACTTGATAGAATTTGGGACCACTGGATGCAAGTAAGGCTATACACTTTTCTTTCAAATTCTCCGATAGCAAGTCAGGTTTAACGTCAAGTTATAGGGGATTAAGCCATTGTCTAGTGGACTATATGTTTTGCAGTAACTGCACGATCATCACAAGGAATCACAAATACAAATCTTTGGTTAGGATTAACTTGTGATATCTAGCCTCGAAGGCATTACCCGCATAGTGTTTCGAAAGTGAATCATACAAAAGGTCTTTGAGGGAGGTAACGCAGAAGGAATAGGCTATAGAAGTAGGGAAATATATATGTAAAACAAGCTGTTGCCTTATCCATCGATACCACACATCGTTTAGGCCGTCCTTTCAAATCTGCTTTTCATGATCCGTGCCATTGATTGATATAAAGAACTGCTTTCAGGCAACATGGTATCAGGGGATTCAGAAGTCTCATCTGACACAGAAAGGCTCTCGCAGGCTGTAATTGTAGCAGCCTATCTCCGCCACAACATCTGATCAAGAATTTAAGCACCACATCCTCCGCCGACGTTAATTAACACATAGATTGCGTCGACCTAGACGCACTAAAAAGGCCAAGAAAAGACACCAAGCTACACGCATGCATGTTTCAAAAGGAGAGTAGTTGGCTAAGTTATTCAAGCAGGGGTATCTAATTCCATCCAAACACATCATCATCATCATCACCATCATCATCATATCATCATCAACCAAACTCCAGAATTCATCAACCGCCAAAAGTATGCCACCCCCTCTAAGTACAGTCCATACTATACAAAAGCTCGATGGAATAACTACTCACGAACTCGTGGTACAAATAGTCCCCTCACTGATGTGTGTCCTCGCGACAATAACCAAAGTTGTGGTGTTTATTCATCCTCTGCTGACTGAAACGTCTTTGTAAATCCTCGAGACACTGGCAGCTTGGGTGGAAAGGCCACGAAGACTCGCTTGTTAGCAAGATCACCCCGAGGTATTCCCTGGGCACCTCGAGGACGAGTGGGTCCCCCAGGCTTAGTTTGTGCGTTATATCCAAAGTCCGAATACTTTGACTCGCGGCACTGAATACTAGGCTCTTCATCCGGGAACTTGTCTCCGCAGTATGATTCATGGCATGCGTACAATCCCGCTGCACCGTCTGCAATAGTTCCGGGGTACATGGTGTCTGATACGCCGTTGTGTTTTGGGTAGGGTATACCGTGGTCGGAAGAGGGGGTTGATGGTGCAGAATTGGTGCTTATCATGGATGTGTCGGAGGGAGATGGAGGGGGAGAACCGCTGCCGTCCGTGGGTGTATCGGATGGAGGAGTCTCGGCAGATGGCTTGGGCTCTCGCTCCTCGATCAACCTCTTGAAGGGATCTTTCTCACCTGTGGTCGTCACTGCCTTGAAGCCGGGCCTCTCGTCGTCGATGGGAGGTTGGGGAAGAGTTTGATATTCCATCTTCGCACTCAAGCTTTCAAACAGTTCGTGCGTTTCACGCAACTTGACTAGTTGCTCGACTTGCTCCACGAATTTGGTATAGAATATGTGAACAAATCGGGAGGTGTTGATGTATTTCCCACGAACATGCCCCATTGTCTTCATGACTTCGTAACCAAAGATCTCTGCGAATGTGTTGACCGAATCAGGTGTAATCAGCTGGACGCCGTCGATTGTTGCACAGACAAAAGTATCCACGTCTCGTACTTCTTGCGTAAGGGGTTGGTAATCCGGTTCGTCGGCGGCGGCGTCATGATTAATTGTGACCCCAGATAGCTCCATGAGGGCTCTGTGCATACCGATAGGAAAGTTTTCCAAGAAATCGGCTGCGGTTGTTTCGTCGATTTCGTCGAGCCTCCTAATCAGTCGGACGGCGAGTATATATCCCAGCTCTGCACTTTGACTAGTGGAAATCAAAGTAAAGCTTGGAACGTCACTTATGAGACTCCTGATGTACGAAATGTCTGTACCATCGCGCAGGGCCTTTACATTAGAATTAGTATCTGTAGCTCGATTGAAAACATCCCGAGTATTTGTATCAGTGAGTCTAGCTTACAGTTTGAGTATCCTGGCTGCCTAGCACCTTGAGCTTGGGACCCGAGGAAGCAATGGCTTGGATCAAGAACCATTCTGTAGAGGATGTTGGGTGCAAAGCTCGAGCTCTGGCCCACAGCTATATATCGAGTTAGCAAGACCTATGAGAGGCCGCAGGGGATCAAGTCTTACACAATCATTTCCGACACCGATGAGCTGTGTGTCCTGTGATAGAATCAGTAAAATAGCCCAGTTAGAAAGATGAAGGATAAGGATGCATACTAGTGACACTGGAAGAAGATAATCTCCAGGTGCGCGCGCATAGAGAGCCCAAAAAGCAGCATGGTCTGCGACGGCATACTTTGCACCGAGCTTGGTATGGAAGGGCGCATTTGTTCTGTATTGTACTCCGAAGACTGTCAAGTCGCATACCCAAGAGGCTCGTGAACCCTGGACCGTGCTGGCATGGAATTGAACCTGCATCAAGGGGTTTCGCTTGTTTGCCTTCTCAAGTGCAGCAATGATTGACTTGGCGCGAGGGCCATGATTGGAGTATCTGTAGCGCTTGGGTTTGTGATACGCATGGTCGAGTTGCTCCAGAGCTTCAAGATGGTCCAGATGGTCGCCATTGCGCTTCATGGGAAACTGTGGGGTGTTACCTGGGCCAAATGGGTAGATCTCCAAGGAAGTCCAAATCTGTTCCCCAGAAGTGGTAATCACCGCAAGAGCCATGGAGGCCACTGTTGATGCGAATTGGTGTAGTTGCTTGATGTGGTATTGTTATCTGTCGTTGTTGTTTTATGTTGTGTTGTTTTCGCAAAGGCGCGTCCGCTACAGTAATTATCTGTTCTGGTTAGCTCCGAGAGTAAATCAAAAGCGGTGGATGTTTGCATGTGAATTGGTCACTAGCAATACGTGAGCATTGCCGTTTAAATGATTATCCGGTTCCTCTGTGGCCAGGTGGTTATGAGAGCTATGCTCTGAGGGCTTTTGCTCCTATTTCAAGTTGTGGAACGGCAACTTTCTAACGATTTTCGTATCTTGATTGCACAAATACAAATCTTATTCTTGAAAAAGGCAACAGCGATCTGGAATAGCAAGCGGAAGCCTGATTCTCAAAGTCTCGCGGAACATTTTCAACTTGAAGAACTAAAGGCAAAAACCAATTTCAAACGCGAAAGCAAAAGCGAATAATTAAATAATACATAGGTAAGCAACAACCAGCGGGGTAAATAATTGTACGTACAGCAGGAGCGCCAACAAATTAGCTCTACAACTAAGTACATGGGGTTGACTGAGTTTGTCCGTCTATAAAACAGCTTCGAAGTCACGCCAGCTGGAGGCAGATATTGTACTTGGTAGATGATTAGGAGATGGGTAGTTTGATAGCACGTTGCTGGTAAATGTCTAGTTTGGAAGTGTTTGGTCTGGCGTCTGGAACTTGAATGTGTAAATGGCGCCTACTTGTTGATATATGGTTATTCGTTTGTTTGTTGATTGGTTGGTTGTTGGTTGGCGGAGTGTAGTCTTGATACTCGCTTAAAAAGGTAACCTCGGCCTCGCTCGCGACGGACGACGCGGATGGTTTGAATGCAGTTCGCGGGTTTTATTAAAGGCTTGTTCCAAGGATAACTAGGTACCTAGGTAGATAGGTAGCTCATGCGGCTAGATAAATTGATCCTATATCAAGAGGACTGTAAAAGGAGACCCAAGTACCAGCCCAGCCTGAGAAATCATCAACATGGAGCAAAAGAAAGCGTACTATGAGAAGTCGGTTCAACGACTACCAAAAAGAAAAATACGCAAGTAGGGAAGCAGAAGTATACGGATAAAAGGAAGTGAAAAAGGAAGTGTAAAAGGAAGGCTGGAGAGGTAAGATTAGTTAGAAGCACAAAAATAATCATTATCCAAAAAGGAACGTAAAAAGAATTTACAAAAAAATCTATTAAGGGCCCAACTCCCGGGTAGGATCCGAGACCTCAGTCAGCTACCAGGGGCCTATTCGATAATTAGCCATTAAGTCACTATGGGTATACTACCGTAGAACGATACAGAGAACAAGGACCACTATCAAGCATGTAGGACTCGACCCTTACCCGATTTAACGGCGGCAGGGGCTCTTTTCAGATTGCGCAAATACCGTGGTCAATTTGAGGGGTTAGTTGTATTATGCTGCAGGTCTTGTCCATACCGCGGCCACGAATGGCGAGCAAAAAAAGTGTTATTTGGTTTTATATAGGGTCTCTGGATATTGTGAATACGGGTAAACTTTGACGCGTGTGATTGGTTGATGGCAACTTGCCGACACAGACCTGGATCCATCCATCCACTGAGCAAGTCCAGCACAACCCCTCATACACAGTACAGTAAAAGCCCGCATACACAGATCCTATATCTCAAACTCCGTGACATAGCTTGAAACTCAGAGCATCACTATGAGGCAGCAAGAAGAAGCACCAACGCAGTTGAAAAAATCAGGGAGGCGGCAATTGTACTCAAGACACTTCGATGCACGAGCATATACATCCAAGAAAGCAACGATCTATTCACAGAATACCAATATAAGAAGCGAGATGGAGAAGTCAAGCGGTATATCACTCACATGAGCTCGTACAAACTACATGCAAATCACACCTACCGAAAGCCAAGTACTCGAAAGCAATACGAGCACGCACACCATCACATCACGGATATCAAGGCAAAAGGATCGCAGACAGTTAAGAACTGATGAACACTGCAAAAAGTTCTTGGCAAATAGAGGAAGGATTCAACCTCGTCGTACATGCGATCAATCACGGTATCAAAAACAAGAAGCAAAGGCAACGTAAGCAAGCAAACATACACACACACATCTCACACACCATCTCATCTCATTATACATCTCTAATTCAAAAGATTAAGCAACTCCTCACCCTAACCCACCGCTCCACAATCTCAGCCTGTTCCTCGTACCAACTCCCCATCGTCTCCTCTTCCACATACCCCATATGCGGACTCAACAGCACGCGGTTCCCCCACTCCGTCGTCCGCCATCTGCTATCAACCGGCAACGGTTCCAATTCAAAAACATCCAGCGCCGCGCCTCGGATCTTGCCAGTTTCCAAAACATCATACAACGCATCGTCATCTACCAAGGGGCCGCGGGAAGTGTTGATGAAGAATGCAGACGGTTTAAGCAGCGCGAGATCCGCCGCTCCGACAATCCCGCGCGAGCGGTCAGAAAGCACGTAATGCACACTCAGCACGTCTGCGCTGCTGAACAACTCCTCTTTACTCACAGCCTTGAACGTCTTTTCGCCATCCTCGTCTTCAACCGGTAGTCCAGCGCCCAGAGCCTTCTCATCAGCCATATCTTGCGTAAGGCTACTGCTCCAAGCAATAATCTTCATGCCAAACGCTACACTCATGATTCGCGCCACGTTAACGCCCAAGCGCCCCAGTCCCAACGTTGCGAACGTCTTCCCGCTCAGTCCGGTCGCGAGACCCGTCTGCCAGCCCCCGGTCTGCACCGTCGCGTGGTCGTGGGCTAGGTTTCTGGCTATACCGAGAATGAGAGCAACGCAGTGCTGAGTCGTACTATCTGGTCCTTTGCGCTTCGCCGTCTTTGCATTCGTTCGTCCATTCCCTAAGGCGCCCGTCACGTGAATGCCGAGTTTCTTTGCGGCGGGCATGTCGATGGCTGCATTGCGGACTCCAGTTGTGAGGAGTAGCTTGAGGTTTGGGAGTTGTGAGAGTAGAGGTTCTGGAAAGGGAGTTCGCTCGCGCATGGAGGAGATGATGGTAAATGGTTTGAGACGTTGAACGAGTTCATTTTTGGCGGAATCTGGGGTTGCGGGGTGGGAGAAGGGGAGGAGGGTGTCGTTGAACACTGTTATTTCGAAGGCGGGCTTAAGGGATTCGAAGTGTGGTGCAGCAATGTTTTGGTAGTCGTCGAGGATGGCGAGCTTAATGGGATGGGGTGGAATGGGAGGCATCTTGATATTCGGTATATGGTGGTCTGGCGGTTGACGATGATGGATTGGTGCGGGGAGTTAGTGGAGAGTGGGGGAGATGCCAAGACTTTGATAGTCTGTAGATACAGATATCTTCTTTTCCGGCAGCGAACACAAATTTATTATTTTCTTGAAAGTAAGCATAGAAGCGTGAAGCAATTAAAAAGAATAAGAGACTATTCCCAAACCTTTGGACGTTGAGATGACAGGGCAATATCTGGGAGAGCCTCATCATGCATGACGCCATTCATACCACACCACACCCTAAGATACGACTCTGTAAAGGCAAACTGTAAACTGTCACGCAAAAGCCACCATAATCCATAAACATGGGGTGACAAATTCCAATGCAACTAGAACTTTCGTTTCCGTTGGGGGCGGCTGTTGCGTTTGACAGCGACATTTAGAGACATAAACTTGACGTTGATTGGAGCGCATGAACCTTCAAACCCGTCTGCAGTCGGTCTCAATCCTGCCGATCGTGCCCCGCCAACGACATGGCCCGCATTCCAATATGTGTGGAAATTCTGTGGATAGTGCCATAATATATCTCGGGATGTTCCCCTCTAGAAGGATGCTAATTCGTTGATACCAGGTGCTTACGGAGGTAGTTTGCTTTTCATTTTTCCACTTGGCGGCTGGCTGGCCAGTTGACGATAGTTCGTAAATCTGCTCGTGTTCCCATTATCCGCAATCCCATTTAACCAGCCAGCACTCCCCCGCAAACCTATCAGCAAACAAACCAAGTACCATCATGGCTCCTTCAGCAACCGAGATTGTGTCTTCAAAGATGGCGAGGCCAACAAAAGCCAACATTGGGGTGTACACTAATCCAGAGCACGAACTCTGGGTCGCAGAAGCCCAACCGTCTCTGGAGAGTGTTGAGAAGGGAGATAGTTTGAAGCCGGGTGAAGTAACCGTTGGCATCAAGAGCACTGGTATCTGCGGGTAAGTTTGCGAGAGAGGGAGTCTTGGGAATCCGCTGACATTTCCTCAGATCAGATGTACACTTCTGGCATGCGGGTTGCATTGGGCCCATGATTGTTACAGACACACATATTCTGGGGCACGAATCCGCAGGCGTCATATTGGCAGCTCACCCCTCCGTCGAAAATCTCAAAGTAGGAGACCGCGTCGCTATCGAACCCAACGTCATCTGCAACGAATGCGAGCCATGTCTTACTGGCAGATACAACGGATGCGAAAAAGTCCAATTCCTGTCAACCCCACCAGTTCCGGGTCTCCTCCGCAGATATGTCAACCATCCAGCTATTTGGTGCCATAAGATTGGGGATATGTCTTTCGAAGATGGAGCGTGTTTGGAACCGCTGAGTGTTTCTCTCGCCTGCATGCAGAGATCTGGGGTGAAGCTGGGAGACCCAGTCCTCATCTGCGGCGCTGGTCCCATTGGTCTCATCACTCTGCTTTGTTGTCAAGCTGCTGGCGCTTGCCCCATTGTTATTACCGATATCGACGAGGGAAGGTTGGAATTCGCCAAGAAGATTGTGCCATCAGTCACAACATTCAAGGTCGAGAGAGTGTCTGCGGAAGACTCTGCCAAGGCCATTGTAGCTGCGTTTGGCGGCATTGAGCCGGCAGTGGCACTCGAGTGCACTGGTGTCGAGAGCAGTGTATCGGCTGCCATCTGGGCTGTCAAGTTTGGAGGCAAGGTATTCGTGATTGGTGTAGGGAAGAACGAGATGACCATTCCGTTCATGAGGCTGAGCGTTCGAGAAATCGACCTGCAATTTCAGTACAGATACTGCAACACCTGGCCCAGAGCCATCCGCCTGGTGCAAAGTGGTTTGATTGATATGAAGAAGCTGGTCACTCATCGTTACCAGTTGGAGGATGCTATCAGTGCGTTTGCTACTGCTGCAGACCCAAAGACGGGAGCCATTAAGGTGCAAATAAAGAGTGAAGACTGAGAAATGAGATGAAGGATGTTAGATGAATATTTTGAGATAATGCATATAGCTTTTAGAATATCTTTGAATAAAACTCTCCTATTTCTCTTCGCTGTCTGCTGTGTGTATAAATCTCGAAAGCTCTTCCATTATTGCAAAGGGAGCTTGGCAAGGCTCGGTTTGGGAAGGAAGTCTCCGGGATGTGCTTATGTAAGGCATTCCATGTTGCCCTGGAATTTCCGACAATCTGAACATTTTCTCGACCCTCGCGCGATTTCCATCCAACGACCAATTGCTCGCCCACCACCCTCTCCACTATCCAGGTCTTCCTTTCTCTAGGTCTTCTGGGCGCATATAATCACCATCATGTCGTTGAGCATCTCCCGCGTCGTGTTGCGGCAATCCACCAAGCTACCCGGACGGACAGCTCGCCGCTTCGAATCGACGACGACAGCCAAAGCCTCCGAGGCAGCGAAAGACACCGCCTCCAAGGCCTCGCAGACTGCTTCAGAGTACAAGTCGAAAGCGTCCGAGGGACTGTCAAAGGTCACTTCGTCTGCCGGGCCTGCGCTCAGCAACGCTGCGCAGACTCTTGGGAATGCCCTCGGCAAGGTTGGAGGCCGGACTGGAAAGCTTATTAAGTTTGTTGAGCGTACGTTGCTTCTGCGGATTATCCATGGGGATGCGTGGGTAGTGTTTGGGGACTCAATGGCTGATGTTGCGTGAATAGGACAAATCCCTCCAACCATCTACTACGCGCGAGTTGGACTTGAGCTCTCCAAGATAGTTTTCCAAGGACAGAAGATGTCACCTCCGTAAGTCAAACACTCGCTGGATCAGTAGTTGTATGTGATGCTGATACTGTCTTTCTAGTCCCATTTCCGCCTTCCAATCATACTATCAACGTCTCCTCCAGATGGCCCGAAACCCCGGCCCAGCCATCTCACAATTTTCCAACAGTGTAGCGCAACTCCGAGGTAACCTGAACACGACCAAAGTAGTCGCTGGAGGTGTTGTTGTGGCAGAGCTCTTGGGATTCTTCACAGTGGGAGAGATGATCGGCCGGATGAAGCTTGTCGGGTACAAGGGTGACACTGGTGCTCATCACTGAGTGCAGAAAAGGGAGGGATAAAGGAGAGATCTGGAGGTTGTGGGGTGATAGACGCAGGGTGCGAATGATCTTGGGCTTGTAGCAAAGATTGCTGCTTGAACGAGACGTTCATTGTATTGCATATATCCTGCAAGACCTTTCTTTTGTATGTCTGTACATCAAAACAATAAACAGCATAATGGTGGATTAGACTCATTGGAAGCATTTGCATTTTAAACCATAAGCCGGGTTTTCTTTTTAAGGTGTTAGTCTTAAGTGAGTTCCACTGAGATCATCCATGATCCTGCTCAGATGTCTCAATCGTCTTCAACTCAAACTTCTCGACATTCCCAACCTGGAAATTAGAGCTTGCAAGATGCAGCTGTTTACGAGCAATCTGTAACTGATACATACCTAGGTAGATAAACTCTACGCTCTCCACCAGCTCTTGTCCTGCCTAGGCTTGAAATCCAAGCTTGCAACCTAGCTCACCCGCACCTACCACGTCTCTAACAAACAGGCCAGAACACCGACGGCCACACTTCAACATATCAAGAATGGGTATTCCATCCGATACCCGTACATTGAGAAGTTGAAGGAAGGCTAGCAGTTCAGCGTGAAAGCGTATCTTTGATACAAAGAATGCAGTTTATAGGTGTTCATATCCTAGGTGAGGAAACTAGTTTCTTTTGCTTAAATATATAGCGATTGATTATAAGCAATGCTTTATGCTAGCATGTAGAGGACGTTTTTAAAACTTGGGCCGCCTCTGAGCCATACAAGCGTTCCTTCAACTTCGCAAGTTATAGTATTACTCTGTGTATATAAAAGTGCTGTTATAAAATATCAAAACTTGGCACTCCCTTACCATACTGTAACGGGTTAGCCAACCTCCCTATGTCGGTCATCTTCAACCGTAAGCCGAACTCTTACAAACAAACGCACTTCAACCCCTCATCTCACCCCACAATCAACTCATTTCCACAGCTAACCTTACAATGCAGTAGCTTCACGTAACATGTCCTTCCGTGACAGGAACGGAAGGTGCTCCAAGTGACATCAATCTCCGAGCATCCAACTCGCAGCTACCGAATAGACGCTTGCTATTCATCCAATTCATCTCTCTCCAAGTGTCGATCGATCCATATACCTCCATACTTTGGAGAGAAGGCAGCATGCATGCATATAAGAACCTAATGCCCCATACCCCGTGACGATGTCTCCCCTCTTCGTCCCCTTCTTATATCTCTTCCTCCCCTCTTCGTCCTTTCTCTCCAATATCTTCACCATGAAGTCCTCGCACCTTCTTCCCTTCTTGTCTACCACAACTGCCGCGCAGCAGCTACTGGATCTCAGTACGCTCAAATGGACGCTCTCTTCTTCTACTTATACGAATATTACCGTGCCGGCGAGTGTGCCTGGTCAGGTGCATTTGGATTTGTATCGCGAGGGCGTGATTCCGGATCCGTATTTTGGATTGGGGGATTTTGAATTGAGATGGGTTACGTATGGCAATTGGACGTATGAGACGGATTTGGAAGGGCTGTAAGTAAACTTTCAGTCTACAATATCCATGTGTAAAGTCAAATCAAGTCACAGGAGTGGAGATCTTCATATAAAAAGAGAACTACGTATTTATGCTGTACATGGTTACTGACCGTCTTCAGAGATACATCAACCGGCCTGTCAACGTGGCTTCTCTTCAATGGCTTAGACACCTTTACATCCATTGAGCTATGCGATCAGCACGTGGCATCAACTAACAATCAATTCCGCCAATATTACTTTGATGTCTCTAGCATCCTTGCCTCTTGCTCGGGAACATCCAAGCTCAGCATCAACTTCGGCTCGGCAGTAAACATCACCGCTGACATCGCCAACGAGCCAGGCCAAGAGACTTGGCCGTTTGGCGTGGAAGGACATTTCGAATTCGCGAATAGGCAATTTATGAGGAAGGAGCAGAGTGATTTTGGGTGGGACTGGGGTCCAGCGTTTTCTCCGGCTGGGATATGGCAGCCTGCTTATGTCGTGCAATTGCCTTCTTCTGGAATTTTTGTTAGGAATACGCTGTTGGATATTTATCGTCAAGGCCAGCTGAATAATCTGCCGCCTGATCAAAGTGCGCCATGGGTGGTAAATGCCAGTCTCGATCTCCTTGGGACGGTACCAAGTACGGCTCAAATGAAGGTTGAGATATTGGATTTGAGCAATGCCACGGTCACCAGCGGGACTTTGCAGAATGTCACGACTTCTGGATCAACAATAAGTGGCAGCATAGTTGTGGATGGAGCGCCCTGCCAGCTTTGGTGGCCAAGTGGGCTTGGAGCTCAGAATCTCTACAACTTCAAGATTAGCGTGGTAGATGGAAACACGACCCTGGCGACCACGACAAAACGAAGCGGATTCAGGACCATTGTCTTGAACATGACACCCATTTCCGAGGAACAACTAGCTCAAGGAATAGCTCCAGGCAACAACTGGCATTTCGAAATCAATGGACAGGAATTCTACGCCAAAGGCTCCAATTTCATCCCACCAGATGCTTTCTGGCCGAGAGTGACGGAAACAAAAATGAAGCAGCTCTTCCAATCTGTTGTGGATGGAAATCAAAACATGCTTCGAGTTTGGGCTAGTGGAGCTTACTCTCCAGATTTCATCTACGATATCGCAGATGAGATGGGAGTCTTGCTCTGGAGCGAATTTGAGTTTGGCGATGCGTTGTATCCTGTCAACTCCGAATTCCTGGACAACGTCCGAGAAGAAGCGAATTACAATGTACGACGAGTGAACCATCACCCGTCTTTGGCGCTCTGGGCTGGAGGCAATGAACTTGAGAATCTCGAACTCGTAGAAGCGGAAGCTGAGGATCCAGGAAATCCGAAATGGAGGAATGAATACGAGCAGCTCTTCCTGGATGTTTTGCTTCCGGCTGTGTATGGCAACACTAAATCAATCTCTTACATTCCCAGCAGTACTACCAATGGCTATCTCGAGCTCAATTTCTCATTGCCAATTCCGATGGTTCAAAGATACGACAATAAAACGGCCGGCTCCATCTATGGAGACACCGATCATTATGATTACGACTCAAGCGTAGCGTTCAATCTCTCCAGCTACCCAGTTGGAAGATTTGCCAACGAGTTCGGATACCATTCCATGCCTAGTCTTCAAACATGGCAACAAGCAGTATCACCAGAAGACCTCCACTTCAACAGCTCCACCATTGTTCTTCGGAACCACCACTACCCAGCTGGCGGCACCAACACTTCCAACTTCCGCAACTCTTCCCTTGGAATGGGTGAAATGACCACCGCAGCGGAAACCTACTACCCAACCCCGCACCACGCAGATTCCGTCGCCAACTTCAGCGCCTGGTGCCACACCACGCAGATCTTCCAAGCAGACTTCTACCGCAGCCAAATCACCTACTACCGACGTGGTTCCGGCCTCCCAGAACGTCAACTCGGCTCCTTGTACTGGCAACTCGAAGACATCTGGCAAGCGCCCACATGGGCAGGAATCGAATATGACGGCAGATGGAAAGTGCTACATTATGTAGCGAAAGATATCTACCAGCCCGTCATCATTGCGAGTTATTGGAACTACACGACCGGCGATCTCACCGCATACGTGACTTCCGATCTCTGGACCTCTACATCTGGGACCGCGACACTAGCTTGGTACGCGTATAACGGCACTTTACTCGCACCCGCCGAAACGATACCGTTTGTGGTTGGTGGCTTGAATACCACGAAAGTATTTCAGGGGAATACCAATGACCTTGGCTACGATCTCAAAGACGCACTC
Source organism: Lachnellula occidentalis (assembly GCA_007821535.1). NCBI lineage: Eukaryota > Fungi > Ascomycota > Leotiomycetes > Helotiales > Lachnaceae > Lachnellula > Lachnellula occidentalis. The sequence continues at coordinate 20,393 of QGMI01000137.1, read as the reverse complement.
CTCAAAATGAACATCACAGCCACCGGCACTCTCCCCAACACCAAAGAGCCCAAAGTCTTTACACACGAATACTATTTCCACACCCTTTCTCTCCGCGACGCAAACCTGCAGGATCCGGGACTAGTGCTTGATTATAATGAACAGACGGGAAACTTCACGGTCGAGGCCACGAAAGGGGTCGGGGCTTGGGTGTGGCTTGACCTGCCGGCCGGTACGCTGGGGAATTTCAACGAGAATGCCTTTTGGCTGCTACCCGGGGATGGAAAGAGGGAGGTTGGGGTTACGGTGAAAGATGATGGGGGTCGGGGGAGTGGGTGCATGGGGTGACGGTGGGGAGTTTGTGGGATAATACTTTAGGTTGATTCGGTAACCATGAGAGAGATGGAAGGGGATAACAGGTTAAGGTAGGGTTTTATTAGATAATTGCAGACTTAATCAAGTTAAGGAGCCGTGCATATGAGCGCGCTGTGCACGTGATGTGGAAACCGAGTACTCGAGTACTTAAGGTAGTTGTGTAGCTGTATCAATCGTCACATGCTCCAAGACCAACAATTAGCTACAACCAAACAAATCAGCACCACTACCAACACCTCAGCCTCATCCAACATCTACTTATCAAATCGTATTGCTCCTCAAATCCTTCTACTCTCTTCCTGTAAAATTACATCGCCATTATCATTCGTCAACGTGATGGATCTTTTCTCTGCCAAGAGCGCGGAAGAGGCCAAAGGGGACAGAAATAGGTACCAACACATCCTTCAATAGCCCCGATAAATCCTTCTTCTATCTGCCTTGTTGATATGTTAGAGAAGAAGATAAAAGATGGAGTTACGAATTTGAACGCGGAAGTCTATAAAAAGCCCTGGTTTTGTCCAAAGTTATGGAATTATCAACCTCGCTTCTATCTTCTCTACTTCTCCCATCAGAATGAGGATTCTTTAAAATTTCCTCGCATTTTCTATCTATTTCATTATTTCGACTCCAGCTGCTAATGCTGCTTAAATGGATAGTCAACCTGCTCCAAACAAACACTTCTACAACATATTCCCCAAAAATGGCACCGATACACCCAAGACAGGCGACTATATCAAGAACATCGTCGGCACCGATGACATCCAGCCTTGGACGAACCTCCAGCAACAACTTATCTCATGGACTGTCGAGGCATCCACCAGTGAGGTTGGCCAGCTACAAGGCTATATTGATATCGAGAGTGTGGTTCTTTTCAACCCTCCCGTGCCACCTGAGGGGTCGAGTGTTTCTACGGAATCCAAGGCTACCATTCGAGACATAGATTCAGACGAGCCACTTCCCAAAAGAGACGCACCCCCAAACGAAGTTGTTGGGTATGTTGTCTTACCTCGCGACGGAAGAAACAAGACTGCTACAGATCAGACGAATAAGAATCTACAGCACTTGCTTGGCCCGGATTATCAAGGACCTGGGAACATATTTGATGGGGCGCTTGATAGTTGGCCGATTGGCAAAAGTAGGTCGTCTTTCGTCTTCCTTTACTGCAAACGATATTCAAGTGGCATCGCTAATCATTCAAGATCCAATAGTTACCGATGCTCAACGCGACCAAGTCACTAAAGACCCCGGAGTGCTGTCAGTCGAGGAAGATTATGCGTTGGAGCTCGACTGATCCCGGATGATTTAAGCGCCTAACACTCAAAATGGTGAAACAAGCTGCGCCGAGGATACGGCTCGACTGAGGACTTTGTCTTTATAAATAGCACTTAATCACGTATCTTATTATTCTGATCGTAATAATTTGCCACCTTTTACGAACATTTTTGATTATGTCATTCGAACCACTCAATCTCGAACCTATTAGAGACGATGAACGGAGCGTCCTGAATAGTGATGCCCAACTGCATATTCTGTCTTTGTTTGAGACAGCTATAAGCTCTTCACCGCATCCCAATATCGATGAAAAAGCGAAGCGCTTTGTCATAGATCTGGTTTCATTCGCCCCGGAGTCAAAGTCGGGACTGGATGCAGATGCTGATGCTTCTGCTACCTGGAAAGTTTTAATAAACACCGCGGGTTGCATCCCTCGCCGACATCGTTAGATTCTTAGGTGTCGCCGGCGATACGTGGAAGACTTAGCCTGGGTTTGGAATGACCATGAGGGAAAACTGGAATCGCAGTATGTAATTCCATGGTAGTTTTTCTTCGAGCAAGCACAGGCTAACATCAGTGCAAGGTCCCGTACTCCAGTTCAGCGATGATGATGAGGACGGAGAATTCACCTTGGATGAATGGCTCAACCTCAATTCCTTCGTCGCCAGACTAGGCAAGGAATTCATCAGCTTCGGGCTCTGGGAGTTACGGAATGGACTAGAAGGCTCCCGAATAGAGGAAACATCTGTCCCTAAAGCTGTGAGCAACACTCGTATCCTTGTTGCTACGGAGTGGATTATACAAGGTGGGCGGGGACTCTTGCGAGAGTCGTTAAGCAATGCCCTATCGTATGAGCCGGGTAGTGGGAACCCGTGGGGTGGCGGGACTTTGTTTCATGGTGCTAGGGGGTTTAATGTTGAGCGCTGGGGCTTTTGGAAGCGCCGGTTGGGGGAGGTACAGTTGAGGACATCCAAAGCCCACAAAGCACCCCAACGACTTTTGGAATCCCCACCACAACCAGTATTAATTTAATCTGTCTGATCTAATAGACTAAACAAACAATTTGAAACACTATAGGTTCCTGCGAATTGTATTTAAGTGGTGTTGTCGTGATATTCTAATTTCCTGAAAAAATTTGTAAAATATATTTGGCCACAAAGCGAGGAAAATGTGACCACTCGCCTAAGTAGTACGCTAAAACTATAGTCCTGCACTAAAATGTGGACCGTGCTAGGTCCCACTTTACCCTTACTAAGTAACCACCTGACTTATTCTAGTAGAATTATAGATATCTTCTTCTTACTCTAATATAATACTATATCTAGTATATGCTACTTATTATAGTTATAATAGATACAGTCCAGGGCTTTAAGTATAAATAAAATCTAGTTCAAAGGTGGCTATTTAAACATGTGACTTGATTTTTCTACCAAAATTTTGGCCAAGCTCGCCTCAAGATTTTACACCTGTGCGGTTGGACCCACTTTTTCGCATTATATAACTTTTGCACCACTCAAATAAAATCGATCGTAAAAATTGCATATGGTCTATTGGCTTCTTAAATATTTAATTGATTAATTCAAATAAAATTATAAATGTGTCGTGATGGTTATGTCTTAATGCCCAAGATGGGGTCTGTTTTGTGGGCTTTGGATGTCCTCAACTGTACGGAAGGATACTGTTGAATCTAGTCAGGAAGCGATCGATGAAGCGGTGGAGATAATGACGGCTTTGGAGGCTGAAGCTGCTATAAGTTTTGTGGTGTGAATTAGCAGAAGCCAGGAATAATCTCAGACATATGTTTATTGCCAAATGGACGTTCTGTGCTTGAGCCAATATCGCTCCACTGATCAGATTAACGCGTTCCTCCATTCCAATCCCCGCACCCTTTTCCGATCCTTGAATCCTCAGTCTCAGCCCTCCATTCCTACCCCCCATTCATAGCAACCTTCATAGCCATCCCCCCATAACACTAACTGTACCATACACAAACCCCCACCAAGCACCTCAAAGCAAACCCAACCACCCATCTAGACTCCGTCGGCATCAGTCCTCCTTTTGGGAACCACACCCCCAGAGTTAAACTCATTACTCGGATCATAAAACCGCTCTCTCACCGTCTTCCTGCGCCCAACAGTCTTGCCTTTTCCCGTATTCCGGTCTGGGTGAACGGAGAGTGGAATTGCGACTGAGGTATCATCATCATCATTGCTGCCAGCTCCGGCAGAAGTAGACGTCTGCGGGGACAAGTCGTCTGCTTCTCCTGCCGCTGGACGCAGGGAGAGATTGGCATGCTGCAGCGTTGCTCGGCATGTGTCGCGGATAGCAGCTCGTTTATTAGCCGCGTGCATATATATCTGCGCCATTGTCATCGTCGCAGCAGTTTCTAGATTTTTTGATTCCGATTCCGATTCCTGTGTGGTGCCCTGGATCTGGTTCTCATATCCGGTGCTGAGCATCGGCTTATCGTTACCGTGAGTAAATGTAGGGACGTGAGTGTGTGTGGAGGATTGAAAGCCGTTGCTGGCGTCGTGTCTGGAGTTGAGGTCCTTGCGTTTGGTATCGTCGCTCATTGTTGACTTCTGAGCTCTACGGTAGGAGATGAATAGAATAACGAATTCGATCATGTATTGAGAATGCGGAAATAGTGCCACACTTGATGCGTTTGTTTCAAATTGAAGGTCTGTTTTGATTTGGATACTGGATACGAAGATTGAATCAGGATGTGGTTGTAGGAAGCCGAGTCACGTGAGACATATACCTTACCTTCACCTTCAATCCTACCACGCAGTTTGCGAGACAGCTTCCATTTCTGTAATGATCTCATGGAAGGTATTTGGACTTATTTCAAGTGAATTGCAACTGTTTAGGATGAGGGATTTAGTATCACATTTCTGATTAGATGGGTGTCACGCTTCGCTTAAGCCCCTTTTGAGCTGTATCCTGTGGAGTTGGGAGTTGAAGGTGTGTTTATAATGACCAGAAACAGTGCTTCTGCAATTATGTTTCAGTATAAATCATCTATATCAAAGCATAATGTAGTTCCACATTCCATGCAATGGAGATTCAAAGCATTTGTATCCCTCGGTTCAATTAGAGCAGAGTTCCAGTGAATGTCACTTTGTCCCAACTTCCTATCGATTTCTACGATCACACGGTGAATAAATGCATCTCGCTTTCCTAGTCAATAAGCTCCACGAAACATCAACAACACACTTTCTCTTCCCCACTCGCAAACATCGTCACAATTCCAGATCTGGTGCACCTGCTTTGCACAGCCAGCTTGCAACAATGGCGACAAGAAGGCAGACTGTGATCCTGAAAATTGGCAGACCACTCAGACCAGTAGATGAGCTGCGCACCTTTCTCATCGAGTTCGGCGAGCACGTAAGTCTAGACTACCTACAGTGCCCTCAACTTGGACTTACTTTGCCCAGAGGAAAGCATCAATCGAAGAAGGCACCCCTGAACCCCCGGATTCCATAATCAAGACCCTCTCCAAATGGCAGAATGCCCACCACACCACCCTCAACCCAAATCTCGACAGCGCTACTCACGAAGGAAGGAAACTCGGTATTCAGCTCTTCAAACAAGCCAAGGGTACCGTGACAATTGATGTATTGTTCAATGTGGTCAAGTGGCTGGAGCCTTTGATTACCGACATGGAGCGAAACTTCACCACCCCTTCGAAAGCAGATATGGAGGGAAGTGGTAGTGTTTATAGCTGGAGCCATACCCAACGACTGGATTACAACTTCTTCAGAGCGATGCGGACGGAGTTGGTTCAGAATGTGAAGGTGTGGCAGCGACTTCAAAAGCCTGTTCCAGAGAATTGCAGAGGCGGAGTTGAACATCTGGGAACAACGGCGTTGGGTTACGCTTCAACAACTGGACAGGATATAAGAGTGTCAAGTGCTGCAACAACAACAGACAGAGATCCGCCACCCTCGAAACGAAAGCAGCTAAGCCCACCGGTTGGAGGAGTCGGGCTTCCTATCAACCAGCTTGTAGATGAACAGAACGGGAAGATTGGTAAAGCGTTGGCTGCGCAGACGGAGGCGTGGGCACCGTTGCATCATGTTCCGCCTGTTAAGAAACCAAGAGTTGGACCGAGCATGCAATCCAACAGTAAGGGGGAATCTGCCACATCAACGGTAGCCAAAAGACCTGTTGTCGATTTGACGACATGCTTGACGAAGAAGGTCGAAGGATTCGACGGTGCCGCCCAAGATCCGCAGGCCTTCTCACCCTTTCCAAAATCATTCAACGCTCCCTTTGACAAGGTCACCATTTACCAGTCACCCTTCCCACCTACACATGGCCACCAGACCCAGCAGGCAATTCCTTCCTCATATACTAGGCAAGATCAAAGCGACGAGAGATACCGTATTGGTCAAATCCAGGAACAGCAACCGGAATTCGGTGCAGTCAGAGACACGAATCATCAGCCACTGTTCCATCTGCCTGGTGGTTATAGAATTGGGCAGCAACCATGTGGATACGCCTACGATGGCAACAATATACTTGATGAGGAGCGCAGAAACTTGGCAGCACATCAAGTTGGGCTCCAAAACGCGGCACGTGGAAAAGAACTTCATACTGGTGCAGAGGGGAATATCAACGTTGAAAGTGGTATGGCTAATGGAGGGGTACCAGTTGTGAGTAATACATATAGTGGCCAGAGTACCGATGAAGAAGAACTTGAAGAGGTTGACATGGTTTATGTAGGTCATCTCAGGGGTGGAGAAAAATGGACTAGAAGCCCCCTCGAATCCACAGTCTGCGTCCTCCCACGAATGGACACAAAACCTGGTGGATATATTGACAAAACACACGAATAGGGACGACTAGTTTGAGAGGGGTCATCTGGATGGCGTGGCTCTTGATCTCTTACTGGCCTTTTGAGTAGGAACAACAAAGTCGTGTAGTAAATATATTGAAGTTATATCCTCAAACTCGCCCCTTCTCAATTAACCTCTCATGCGTCTTTCGTCATCCCCTAAACCAGAACAATAAGGTTCGAGAGGCGTATGCCACTTTTCGTCTAAGTTAGTTTTAGAGTTTACTGAGGGAGTCGCAGCCCCCACCAGGGCTCTTCCCTTCTCCTTTCTCGAAGTGCGGTTTCAACATCCATGCCGGACCTTCATTCTTGCAATCATTAACTCAAACACAGTTTTTAACCCACCATATTCACCACCAAAAGTTCGGCATGGCGCCTCCACCTCCATCGAATGATATCAATGCTCCACCCAAAAGTCACAATCTGCCACCAGAAGGCTCTAATCCTCTACCCGAAAACCCTTTTCCCCATGAGATCTATGCGATCCTAACATCTGATATACAAACCTTCATCTGCACAGCCGCAGACATTGTACGTTCCCCGCCCCCTCCAAAACCCCCCCTTACTCACCAAACACCCCACCCAAGACCCAAGAATGGACAGACTGGCACAAAGAATCCTCCTCCACCGAAGAGAAGCCCGCAGCCGAACCGTCATGTCGCTCTTCCACCCTCGATAGAATAGCCAGCAAGTGGTTCCGCAGCTTCAAAGACTTGCCAGACGGCAGTTCCATTATTTTTTTGACTGGACGTCGGATTGCGCAGCATTCGAAGATCCATGGGGTTTGTTGTCGTAATGCGGTGTTTGTGTTGCATTATATGGAGAGGGGGGCTGTTGAGGGGTTGATGCTTGCGATGGTGGCGATTGATGAGAAGGCACTTGCGCATTGGACGGCGTATACGAAGTTCTTGAATACTGTGACTAGGGGGATTTTGTCCGTGATGTAGTGAGATGAGAACTATTTGAGTGGAGTGGGGGTTTTGGAAGGTCGGATGAGGATACGGTTGTTTGGGCTGACGGTGGATGGGTTAGGGGGGCGGTATCACGTGAAATTAAAGGAATACCGTACATTACTGCTCGAGGTATAATACTACCGTATAAATTCAATCATCCATTCGACTCAATCCTTTAACACCCATCATGAATCATGAGCGACCTACCCCCACTGACCATGAAGCTTCGACGCAAAAAGACTCCCGAACTCCAGAATCTTCACCACCATCATCTCATGACGTTAAATAGGTACGGAGATCTAGAAGGATGTATTATTGTAGAATGTCTACACAACATTAGTGAATGCAATTTAGAGCAGAAACTGACATTATTCACAGTTTTCTGTTTATGAATCATGTACATATATATTAACTCAATAACCTGGGCAGCGAAAAGTGAACTTACCCATTATCAAAACAGTATTAAGGAACTCCCTTCCCAACTCTTTTTTGAACAATTTTCCAACTCTAAAACAAATCCCCAAACAGAGCAAGAGTACCAACACCAAACTTCGCTTTATCTCCATCCCCATCGATCAATCAATACCCACGCACCGAAAATGCCCAACCAAGAACTCCCAAAAGAATTGCTCGACAAAATCATCGACGTCTACAGCGAAGTCCACTCCCCCCTCCTTCCCCCCAGCTTAGCCCCAACTAACCACCCCCACAGGAATCCCTCTTCCCCCCATCTCCCCCGCAATCCTCGAACTCCACGCCCGCCAAACCCTCTCCTTCCTCCACGGCATATCAGCCGCAGCCCACACCATCCCCGAAACCTACGACATCGCGTCCTTCACCGCGTCCTCTCTGCTCCGCCGCGCCCGTCACCGGCACATCCCTTCAAAATCCCTCGCCGCGCGCATCCACATGCCGTACCGTGTGACGGTAGATCTATACCGGGAGCGCGCGGAGCAGGATATGGGAAATGAGATGAGGAAGGAGGAAGAGGTGCGGTTGGATTGGGGGACGAAGATGGCGGGGGGTAGGTTTTTGGAGAGCGAGAGGTTGACGTTGGCGTTTTTGATGAGTATGGCTTGTTATGTGAGGTTGGCGGCTTGTTTTGGGAGTGCGAGGTGGGAGGGGGAGGGAAGGGAAGGGGTTTGTGAGATTTGATGCTCAGGAGTGGAAACTGGGGAGTTTGGGGGAAGAGTAGAGTGGAGTGGAGTGGTTATTTCTTCAGTTAGGAGTATCAGAGCTTTGAAGCACTAGACTTTTTGCTAGGAGAAATTGAATTCTTAGACTGCGAATGGTGATATCTCAAGGTTGTGCTTATTGACTAGCAGAGGCCGTTATGTTCCGTCTATGCGTCCTAGAACCAAAACTTCCATCGGAGAACATCAAAGACATGACGAATTCTCAGGCTGAGAAGTAACAAAACGCATGACGCAAGAAGCAAAACGCAAAACGCAAAGGCATACCAAAACCGCGGAATCGCATGCAAATAATCGCTCACGAGTTGTCATCTCCATGATCATCAAAGCCCACTTCAAAGAACCAGAAAAGTGCCTAGACCATACCCAAATACCTCGTCTCAATCTTGGTATCCTTCTTAGCACCCTTTACGGAAATGGTGACTACCTCTCCGGGCACGATATCGACTAGATTATCACCAAACACCACATCATCCTCTCCACACTCGAGCGCGACACCCTTGACAGGGACCTCAGCACTAACATCCACACTCTTACAATCACTGCTCAACTGTGCGCGAAGTTGTTTGGGCTGTTGCAGATGCACGTACTTCAGCGGTTCAGGCCAATTGACATATCTGGCAATCTGCCGACCGTCTTCGAGCAGGTACGCTGCGACGACCGTTCTACCTTCCTCGTCCGCATCATTTGTTTGCACGGGTACTTTGAGCGTAGTGATTTCCGTACTGCGGTTCTCGCGCAGCAGGAAGGCTGACTTGACGGTTTTGGAATACGTCTCCGCTCCTGTAACGACATCGAAGGCTTTGAGCACCACATCAGCCGTGCGGTCCTCTCGCGTCAGATTCGAGCCCCAGACCTCAATCTCCGTCGTCTTGGTGACAAAGGCACGGGTATGCTTGTCCTTTGGCACGACGTGTTCTTTCCGCGTCACGCCGAGGGTGATAGGCGCCATTTCGCGCTTCACGGTGTAGTATGCGTGTTTGGGACGTAGGTAGAAATCCACGATTGCCCAGGACGTCACGGGCCAGCAGTCGTTGATCTGCCAGACGAGCGCGCCGCCGCAGTACTCACGACCAGGGCCCTTCCACTGCCGTTTCCAGAGCCGGTAGGCGCTGGCTAGGCATTCGGCTTGCATGAGCTGCGTGCTGTAGATGAATTGTTCCAGTGGCTCAGGAGCGTAGCGGAAGTTTTCCACGAGGTATAGAGCGATGCGACGCTCGTGCCCTTCGGCTTTGTTGTGGAAGTCTACGGTCGAGGATTGTGCGAATCGGTCGGGGTCGTCTTTGCCGAGCGGGAGGAAGGATTCGATTGTCTTGATGTGGGGGAAGGCTTCCATGCCGAATTCCGAAACGAAGCGGCCGACGAGTGCGTCGAAGTTTTGGTATTTTTCTTGCGTGCCGTGCCAGACGTTCCATTGGTGGATGTCGCCGACTGTTGGATCCCTGGTATCCCTCCCACCCCATGGACTGCCAAAGTGGTAGTAAGTGTCCGGTATCAGCTCCGCGCACGCATCGGCGAGAATCTTCTCGTAGATATATCTAGCCGGGAAGTTTGTCTGGAGCCAACTTTCTGCATCCTTGTTCTCGGGCTCGTACGTAAGGCCCTCGGCCTCCTGGTATTGGTAATCTTCATTGTTGCCAGCCCAGATGACGATGGAAGGGTGGTGTCGTAGAAGCTTTACATTCTCCTCGGCTTCTCTTTTTATGGAAGTGAGGAGCTCAGGGAAGGCTGGATAGTTTCCGCAGCCAAACATAAAGTCTTGCCACACAAGGATACCAAGCTTGTCACAGGCGTCGTAGAATGCCTGCTCTTCATAGATCCCACCACCCCATACTCGAATCATGAACTGATTACCGTCTGCTACCAACTTTACCCAGTCGTAGTACTTTTCAGGACTAATCCGAGGGATGAAGTTATCAGCAGGAATCCAATCGCTACCTCCACAGAAAACGGGGATGTTGTTGATCTCGAAGAAGAAAGTTGTGCCCGGTTGGTCTGTCATCGGCCGTTGGACTAATTCTGCTCTCCTCAAACCAAATTTCTTGCTTGTTGTATGAACCTCGGTGCTGTTTTCAAGGAGTGTCGCAGTGACGGTATACAGAGGCTGCTCGCCATAGCGGATTGGATACCACAACGCTGGATCTTTGATGGCAAAAGTGTGTGTTGCCTGCCCTTTTGATGCTCTTACAGTTTCCGAAGCAACATTCTTTCCATCTAGCGAGACATCAAACCTGACATCGGTAGCCTCGCCTTCGATATCTGCTTTGGCAACAACCTCTGCGGACTCGAGGGATTTGGGCACGTTGGTGGTAAAGTGAAGATCTGCTATCCGAGACGAGTAAATTTCCAGGTTGATAGGTCTCCAAGGTCCACAGGTCATGAGGGTTGGTCCCCAATCCCAACCCTGTAAATGTTAGTGAGACTTGTCAGATACGGAAAGGGAGTTATACCCAGTGGTACTGTGCCTTCCGCACAGCTAATCTAGAACTATCTCCATTCCAGCATCCCCAGTGATGATCTGGATACTTTTCCATTAGAGCACATCCCTTGAGATACGCACTTTCAAATGTAATCTCCAGCTCATTATCCCCTTCTTTCTTCAAGTACGTGGTGACATCCACTCGCTCAGGAATAAACATGTTGTCAGATTTCAGGATTTCTTTGCCGTTCAGCACAACTGTGGCAAAAGTGTCCAAGCCATCAAAGGCCAATACTGCCTTGACTGTTTTTCGTTCACTCGTTGAAAGAGCCGGGGAAGGGAATACCGTCTTGTAGACCCAAGGAACTTCGCCGATCCATTGGACATCATTCTCGTTCTTTCCTATGAAAGGATCGGGGATAATATTGTTCGCTATCAGGTCCAGATGCACGTTGGTAGGGAATTGTGCAACCGAGAGGAACTTTGAATCTTCTTTGTCTGCCTGTTTGAAAGACCAACTTTTGTTGATGGGGATGCTGATATATGCCGACATCTTGTCCGGAGGTGTTTGCTTTCTTTCGGGCTGGATGGGTTCGAAAAAGAATATCTATCCAGTCTACGACCTCAGGACGTACATGCAGTACTTATACTCACGGGCGAAATGGGGCCAGGCAAGGTATCTCTCAACTCCGGTCAACTGTTACGGGCGTGCCTTTGCCATGCAGAGGCCAAGGATCAGAAGCTTCAGCATATATGCAATGAATATGTGGACGGGTGTGGGATGTACAGTAGAGTATCAACAACGGCTGTATGTAGAATGGGGGTTCGTTTCTGGATGGGACGCGGGGTCTCACCCCGCGATTATTGTCGTGGTGCAGACGCCAAAGCATGTGGCTAGCAAAGTGGCCTTCAGCCATACCTAGGTATGCCACGACTTGCAGGTGTAAGCCGGGTGAGGACTGGTGTTGTACTGTACACGAGGGAAAAGTGATAAACCGACAAGGCGCTTGTTTTTCGCAGGGGGTTTTATTATAGCAAGCAGGGGCGACGGAAGTCCTGGGACTTTTAATTTATCGTGGGGGTGTCTCTATCCTACAGCTGCGAATCAGCTTGACAAGTACTGTAAAAAGGTTCTTATCGAATCTTTAATAGTCTCACCAGCTTTGAGACTCTCGCAGATGTCGCTCGTCTTTTCAAGCAACTTTTATATAGAATGTTGTGTACCTGCATCTAAGGTATTTCTCGATCGGAATGGCCCCTGAAAGAGGGGCAATGACACCCCAGTATTCACCGCCGGGGTCTCCCCAGACCAAAGTCTCTTTTGCTATGGGAGATCATACCTACCTAGGTATATATAGCTCAGTCACTCGTACAAAACCACCTGGAGCTCTTTCGGACTCCTTGCTCATTCATCAATCGCTTTCCCCAGACGTATCGTGAAGCTTTCCACGCTCATCTTATCTCCATTTCCTAACCCACCGTCCACTATACAGTAATTGGACTCGACGGACCTCAGCTGCGGCAATCCAAATCTATCCTTACGAGAAACGCTTGCGCGAGACCCAGACGCCTCAATACGGTATCGGAAGAAGTCCCTCCGCGTCTGCATACGGACAGATGCGCACCTTGTGACACGCGACAACGTTATTGTCGTTCTAGAAAGTTACGACGAGATTGTTCTGCAACCTAGGATGTGATGTTCATCCGGGTCTCATCCGTACCAATTGTTCAGTGATCGGGACAGGGAAGGTTATCACCCTTATTATCCTTGCGTTATGCTAGTTTCTCTTTCGCTCCTGTGAATTACTATTGTCCCGATGAAGTCTATGGGTTTCTTTTCTCCTTTCTTCATAAAACTACAGACACTGCTGTTCAATCAGCTAACCAACAAGTATTGTTTCTTGCTTGCCTCTGTACAACTATATGCTTCTATTTCAGCCAATGCATGCCAGTAGCACAAGTAGCGCAAGCAACGGGCGATGTGCCGATCTGTATACATGAAAATATGCACGCTCGATAATACGTCAATCCCGTGAATCTATGATCTCGTTCTAGAATAGATCGAGAGGCTTTACCTCATCTACCAACCCCCAGCATGCTTTTAGACGCAATATATTCGGCTCACCTGCACATGCCTTTTTCCAAACTCGAAATCGAGAAAGTTAAGCCAAGCGCAAGAAAAGAAGAAAGCCCGCTCCATCTATAATAATAATTGGGCTTTCCTCTTTTAACAAAGGCAAATAATAAGAGATGTAAATCGAGATTACAGTATCTGATCCACTTCCAGAATGCAGGCTGAATAAGAGAATGTGTTAATTTGAAACACATCCACTACTTAATCTCTCCTCACAATAATTATCTTCCCACTGCCTACTGTCGAGATATAAAGCGCGATATCGAGTGGAGATGAAATTGAGAGATGACTTTGGGACGCGGGAGGTGTTACGTTTTCTCTTTCGGATTGGATGCAAGTGATCATTTGTCTCTCATACTATTACCGCGCCTAGATTTCAACCAGGGTTTTCAGCGTCGTTGTCCAAACCATCTCTACTTACTGTATAACCCCCCTTTCGTGAAAGTAGTGCCTTATTGTATCTTTACAATTATCTTCCCGACTGCTCGCCCGCTCGTTAACCTTTCGAAAGCCTTGCAGAAAATCATTAGCAATAGCTCTCATTTCTATTTCGAGGAGTTTACCTGCAACACGCCATCCATTTCAAACGTAGAGTCGATGGGAATCTCCTTGATCAACCCGTTTTCGAACCACTTCACAACCTCTTGAGCCGAAGCGCGATCTGGTGGGCTGAATATGTTTTTGATCGTCCGCGGCGTGCCTCCGAGTATGACAGGTAGCCAGTTGTTCAGCTTGAATATCCCGAATGGACCTGCTTCGATGGCGATGTATCGTCCGTCGGGTTTTAGATACTCGGGACATCAATGGTACAGTTCGTCATTGCCTATGCAGTCGAAAATTGCATCGAAAGGTATATGTCCAGGCGTCGTAGACTTGGAAGAGAGGAAATCGCACAGTGATTCATGGGCCGTATAGTCCACAACCTGCAAGAAGTTAATCACGACACCGTTGATTTAGAATTCAGATAAGGATCCGGTGCCAAGCAGTAGATGTATATCATCAAGACGGACTACCTCACCTCTTCAGCACCCAGCCTCCGAACCAGCGCCTCGTTCCTCCCCGAACACACACCGGTAACATGCATACCCATCCCGCTCAGCACCAGCACGGAAATACATCCCACGCCACCACTGGCACCATTTACCAGCACCCTATCCCCCTTCTTCACATTCGACGCGCGTAGCATTACCACATTCGTCTGCCCAACTACGCCCAAAAGCCCAGCCGCAACGCGCTCTTCCAGCCCCTCAGGCTTCTCCACAACCGCGTCGGCGGGCAGTAGCATGTACTGAGCCAGCACCCCGACACCGCGCAGGAGATGCATCGTGGGCACGGTTCCCGCGACGATCATCCCGAGACGCACATTCGAGGACGCCGTGAATGTGGATGCGAGGGGCCCAACTTGCACGACTTCCCCGACAAAGTCCATACCGCGGATACTATTGCTCCTGCATGAGATCCTGGACAACATCGTTTTGGCATCCCCAGGATTGAGCGCTGCGTAGGAAATCTTGATTGTGATTTCTCCAGCTGTAGGCGGTGCTGGAGTCGGCCAGTCGGGTTTCAGTTGGAGGATGTCTTGGGGTGGACCTGCGCGAATGGCGATCCAGGCTTTCATGGTTTTGGGTATGGTGGTCATTGTGTATGATATGATGTGCGGAAGTCAAGACATGTAAAAGAAGACGGATTCGGGATTCGCAATTGGTGGTTTTAGATAAAGAGCACAGCTGGTGTCTTTTATATCCACGATCAAATCATTGAGAATATAACAAGACTGCCATCCCTCCCGGACGGCCTGGCATGTTTGAACCGTAACAGCAGCATATTGAGAGAGCGATTGCAAATACCAGCCAGTGGTATGAATTACCATCACCTAGTTTTGGCCTGATTCCAAAGCATATACGATTAATCGACCCACATCGCCCACACGGCAGCAGGAACCGCATCCAAGTCAGTGGGAGCCGCATTCAGCTTACGAAGCAGTTCTTTGATTCAAATCCTACCATGTTGAATACACACAAATCGGACAAAAGAAAAAGAGAAATTATCTCATGAAATAGATCATTTTGCTTGAAGGAACTCAATGCGTCGTCTCTATCAGTACAAGGGCAGCCATCATATCAGGGACATCTGCAGCTGCTGACCATGCGGTTTAGCTTCCTCAAAGTATAAAGCAACGACAGGCGTGCCCGAACCGGCTGCGAACGACGTCGTGCTCAACACCGCAAATGTGAGCTGTAATTTGTCGTCCAATGGCAAGCATATCAACAGTTCAGATTAGACAACACCTGACATGCTGAGTGTTGTGGGCGATGAAGAAAACCTGAGATGCAGGCGTTGTACTGATGCTGCTGCAGTTTGCGAGTACATTACCCGTATATCCTTTCTAGATAGAAATTGTCAGGCATTGTCGAGTTCTGTGACTTCGAGGCCGTCTTGTTCTTCTGCGGCTCTTGAGTATTCTGTTTTGGAGGTAGGTTGGTGATATACAGAAGGATGTTCGGAGTCTCGAAAAAGATGAGTTGGGAAACATAAAGGACTTGAGCTGCCAGCAGAGATCCAAACAGCTGGGATAATACTTAGCCTCTTATAGGGCGTAGTTCGCTATCAGACGAGGAAGTCCTCCTGCTATAGTACTACAGCCATCATATCGCCCCCACTCATCAATGCTGAGCATTGGGATCCCCTTACAAGCATGTCCTGACCGGGTAGGTTGACTTTGGGGGGTTCCAGATCAAGGAAGGGAATCATCTTTGCTGGTCATCCTAGAGCTTCAAAAGGGGTTTCTGCAACACGCAGTACGGGGTCGATGACCAAACTTTAAAGCCCACAACACATCGCAAGTAGACAGAAAGTGCAAGATATGATGTCAGACAATAGTTATATACATAAAGAACAGAATCCCAGTTTATACACAAAACGATAACATCATTTTCCATCACATCTCAATATGCAGCGTTGGATTTCAGTCAAGGAGGAAGGCAATCATTCACATCTTACTCGGCATTCTCATCCCGCCATCAAGCCGCAGCACTACACCGTTCAACATTACGTTCTCGATACTCTGCGTCACGAGCTGTGCAAACTCATGGGGTTTACCGGGACGTACTGTAGGATGCGAGTCAGTTATCCCTTGTCATTTATTACAGCCGATATACCACGAAGCTTGAATCGAAAAGTACGGGAGGGAGTAGGATAGAAAGAAAGTGAGAGAGGAAGGAGAGATGAAGAAAGCATGCAACTCACAAGGAAACTCCATAACCCTCTTCAAACTAGCGCGCACCTTCTCACTCATCATAGCCGTCATGCGCGAATCAAACAGACTCGGCGCAATCGTCACAACCCTAATCCCATGCCGTGCGACATCGCGCGCCAACGGCAGTGTCAGGGAGCGAATCGCGCCCTTGGACGCTGAGTAGGCTACTTGGCCGGGCTGGCCGTCGAATGCGGCGGCTGAGGATACCATGATGATGACGCCGCGTTCGTTGTCGGAGTCGGTGGGAGTAATGGATGCCATGTGCGGCAGGACTTGGCGGATTAGATCGATTGTGCCGCGGACGTTGACGTTCATTACGAAATCGAAGTCGGAGAGGGAGAAGGGGGTTAGGTTGCGGTCGAGGATCTGGGGGGTGGTGTTAGGGTTTGTTGGGTTGGGAGACGGGGGCTGGTTGGGTGGAACGGTGCTGGAGAGAGTGTGGCAATGGCTTCATCACCTTGACCTTGGGGATGTGATGCGCCACGTCTGTAGGGATAGGAAATACCAGAAACCTAAGTGTGAGTATCTTACTTCTAACGGAATGATGAAGTAAGATATTCATCCCCCGTTCTAAATAGACGACTCAAGTTGAGGCACTTCAATCCAGCTTGAGACCACGTGAAAGACTCACTTGAGTGCAATCATAACAGTGCCATAAAATACATCCCAACCATCTCTCCGGCAAGCTTTCAAAGCCCTTCACACAATAAAAATTGCAAATACCTTAGCTGGAGTGGAAACCCCCGCCGCAGCAATAACTCCACCAACCTCTTTCCCCGTCTCCTTGACCCAGGCCAAAGCTCCCTTGACAGCAGCAGCAATACTGTCAGTCTCAAGGACATTCGCCGCAAAGAACTTGGTCTTCCCCCCTCCGATCTCCTGCACTACTTCACCGGCAAGCTCTTCGTTCATGTCGAGAATGGCGGCGTAGCCTCCTCGGCGACATATGTCTTCAACACATGCTCGGCCAAGACCAGAAGCACTGCATATGTATTGTTAATTGTGAGTTCGGATTTGAGATGGGATGAGATTACTTGCCCGCCAGATACGATGAATGTTCTTCCTTCAATCTTCATCTTGTACTGTATTGATTTACGGTATTTATCGAGGAATATAAAAGTAAGGAACCAGGTTGGGAATCATAGACCATGCCCAGGTTAGAAGTGATTGAAGCCTCGGTTCAGTCAACCCCCCTTGTTCGCCCCGCCCAGGCCCCGCCCACACCCCGCCCCTTCCCACATTTGGGCAAGATTCGGAACTTGGAGCTCTCAAACGCCGATGTGATAAGACAACGCAACAACGACCTGGACCTTGTCAATAAACAGGGAATAGGGATTCAAATCCACATTATCAAATCTTGCACCCCTTTTCGACGACTATCACTTCACCAGCTGCCAAAGGAGAAAAGGGAGACGGAAGAGAATAAGAAAGAAAGGATATACTACAAGCAAAGGCAGGATGGTGCGCCCCAGAGGCGCGAGTGGCGCCAGTGAGGAGAGCGCGGGGACAGCCAGAGATCAAGTTTGTTGCTCTGTCCAGCGCACGAAAGTTGCAATTATGCTAATGATGGGAATAGGAACTGGGCAGTATGTACGACTATCTTGCGAAAATCATATTGCTGGGACCCAGTGGGAGCGGAAAGTACGTTATCAACCAACCTCTTGTCCTCGTCCTCGAAGCTATCCTGGATAAGCAGCTCATGGAATCACAGATCCTGCCTTCTCCATCGATTTGTCAAGAACGAATGGCGGGTCGTAAGCTCGCAGACCATTGGCGTCGAGTTCGCGAGTAAGATCATCAAAGTTGGGACGGGAAACAGGAGGAAAAGGATAAAACTCCAAGTTCGTCCTCCCCCACTATCCCAACTTGCCTCTGGATATATACTGATACTTCATGGACAGCTATGGGATACAGCAGGCACAGAACGTTTCCGCTCCGTCTCCCGCTCCTACTACCGCGGTGCCGCCGGCGCAATCCTCGCCTACGACCTCACATCCCACAGCACCTTCACCTCCCTCCCCTCTTTCATGAACGATGCGCGCGCCCTCGCAAGTCCAAACCTAACCTGCATCCTTGTCGGCAATAAACTCGATCTCGCTGAAAACGCAAACCTAATAGACGTTTCCGCTACCACACCTTCAAGCGTTAGCAGCAGGGGCTCCAGTTTTCCCCTTTCCGTTGGCGCGGGATCAGTAAACTCGAATACGGGAATGGGGTTAGGAACACAGCTGCGCGCTACTTCGGCGCCGGATGGGAGGGAAGTCAGTGCGGAAGAGGCGTCGAAATGGGCGAGTTCAAACAATGTGCCTGTTTCTGTGGAAGTTTCCGCGTTGAGTGGAGATAATGTAGATGAGGTGTTTGGACGGCTAGCAAGGATGATTTTGACCAAGATTGAGCTGGGCGAGATTGATCCTGATGATCCGATGAGCGGCATTCAGTATGGGGATGGAGGATGGGGAGGCGAAGATGGCGCGAGTGTGAAGAGCGGGATGACGGTTGATGAACGGGGTCCTAGGAGGAGGAAGTCAAAGAAAGGGTGGGGGTTTGGCGGAGGAGGTGTAAGGGAGTGGGAAGAGGTATTTACATTGAGTGGTGGGACAAGGAGGAGGAGAGGTGGATGTTGTTAATGGATGATGATGTATTATTTGATGGGTTTCGGCGTTCAGCGAGCGTATATATTGGTCCGACTGGACAAGAGCCAGACGTGAGCTTGGTACGTAGATAGATTACACTAATTCCCAACTGCTGCGAGTGGGAAATATAATATTGGTTTCTCTAGGTCTCGGTTTTTAGCGAACCAGATCCCTTGTTCTTACATTTGTTCAAGCGAACCCCTTTTCTATTTTAGTCCAGAGGTTCACATTCCTTAGCTTCAAGCATGTCTGGAGCATCTCTAGTAAAAAAACCTATCAGTCTGATACTCATCCAAGTTGCGGAAGCTAGTGCTTCAAGCCATATTTTGGGGTCAAATGCAGTTATTCATCTATCCTATTTACATCCACCAAAACAACCCTTCATCGCAACTCACCCATTATCCCTCCGTCCTCACAAAACGAAAAACCCCCGCACCACTTGCACTCTTCCATCTCACTCCTCTTTCCACCCCTCCACAACCCACACTACCACGCCATCAAATCCCCCTCATACCCCCACATCCTCCCACCCCTTCCCTCCCTACTCGCCCCCTCAATCAGCTCCACCATACACCCACACGACGTCTCCACGCTCACGGGCGCCTCCTCTAACCCGAAGGCCTTTGCCCCGCTATTACCCATATCTGTCTGGCACCAGCCGGGACTTGTGACGAAGGCGGCGAGCGTGGCTTCTTCGCTGTGCATGCGCTTGGTTAGCCAGTGGGCGGTTGCTTTGGAGGGGCCGTATGCTGCGTTGTTCATCGGGGGTTGGGATCTAGGGGGGAGGTAGGGCGTTAGTTGTGGTTTGTTGGTTGGGTGTATGAGAGGATGGGATTGTGGAAAAAGAATGTCTTCTTTTTCTCCTTCCTTCTTTCCTTCTTGCGTTCTTTCTTCCTTCTTCCTCTTCTTCTGCTTTTGAAACTGTTGAAAGAAACCTTTCTGCTTACTCAATACTCCCAGCCACCGATCCCATCGTAACCCATCTCGGCCTCCCCGCCCTCAACAGCAGTGGCAGCGTCGCCTGGTACAACCAAACCAGCCCAAAAACATTCGGCGTCATATGCCCCATCAGATCCTCGATCCGCAGCTCCGAGACCTTGGGGAACACATACGAGACGCCTGCGTTTGCAACCACGACGTCGATGTACGAGATGCCGTGATTCGTGCGCAGACTCTCGACTGCGGCAGCTGCGTCGCCTTCTATGCACGCGTCGATTTTTACGGTTATTAGGCGGCTGGAGGTGCCGGTGGGGAGGCTGGTGAGGGCCTGCGTGGATGGGGATGAGGGGGAGCGGACGGCGGCGATGACGGTGTGGTGGGGTTTGGCGAGGTAGAGGGA
>QGMI01000136.1:0-58586 GCA_007821535.1 Lachnellula occidentalis | reverse complement strand
TTTCCCCTCACTCATCTCAGCCCTTTCCCTCTGCCACCCCGGCATCCCCTCCCTCATCTCCCGCTTAATACTCTCCGCCCTCTCATAAATACTCGCAATCGCCGGATCAAGCGTACTAGCCATCGGATTCAGCGGATCCATATTCGCCCTCATCTTCCTAATCGTCTCCGTAGCAGCAATCAACTTGCTATAATTATCATACACCAGTGCCTTTTTCTCTGCATCCAGTGCCCGGATATCTGTAAGTACGCCATTGTAAGTCCTAAGCAGCTCTGAGAGCGATTGTGTGGACAGCGCGTGCGAGATATATGTATTGGCGTCGAAGTGGGCGTGATCGAGCTCTGATTCTAGGACCTCGCTGTTGGAGGAGTCGTGGATGGATGATGCTTCTGATGCGGCATCGTTTATGGACGTCGAAGAGGTGGTATTCTCCTCTTGGGATTTCTTTAGGTTGTAGTATTCTCGTAGTGCGGCTCGGTTTGCGCGCTTGGGCTGTGCTTGTAAGGGCCCGCGGCTGGGTGAGCCTTCTGAGGAGCGGGGGACTTCGAGGGATGGCCGTGAGGATGAGGAGGGTGTGGTTGTGGAGATTATGGGGACGCGGCGGCCGTTGACGGAGGGTTCACGGGGGCTGGCGATGGTTGACATGCTTTTGATTGTCTCATATGGAATTCATAGGGAAAGGTGTCATTGACGGGTTATCATTGGTGAGTTTTGAGGACAAGAGATGTTGAATTGTGGTGCAGAGTGATTGAAGTACGAGGATGCTGTCAAGCAGTTGCAGAAGGCTGCGAGGCTGGAAGCGAGGCTCCAAGACTTCTTGAACTTCCACTTTCTTCTGTCCGCGTTCCAAAAAAGAACAACAATACATCCTTTAACAGATACAGTAATGCACATATCCTTTGCCAAGGTTCATGCAATACCATCTACACAATGGCTTCCCCAATAACCCCAGCTCAACTCTCCACCGCCCTCACACAATCCGGCCTCCCAACGCCTTCCCCCTCCTTCCTAACCCCCATACTAAACACCGCTTCAAACTCACAACGCCAACCCCCGCTCTCTTCCCTCTCAGCAACAGCACGTCTACGCCTGCTCTCAGCCGACATATCAGCACCCGCCATCCTCTCCCCAACCAACGGCTCCTTCCCCCAAAACGTATCCGATGTACGAGTGAAAGAAAAAGTGCTGGGACAAGATATCCCGGTACAAGTAATTGACATTGAAGACGTCGGACGCAGCACGTGGGATCAGATTCTGGATCTAGAAGCAGAGCGTAAAGGGGAGCGAGTGAAGGGTCGAGAAGTCATACGCTTGCTACCTACACAAGAAAATGAAAATGGCTCTACAGCTTCTACGCAAGCGATTGCCAATCCTGCGGCTGCGAATGCGGTAGTATCGAACAAGGGGCCGTTCAAGGTGCTGTTGCAGGATATGAAGGGACAGCAGGTTTATGGGTTTGAGCTGAAGGGGGTGGATAAGTTGGGGTATCCGCCGAGCATGAATATTGGGTGTAAGGTTATGTTGAAGAAGGGGTGTAAGGTTGCGAGAGGAATGGTATTGCTCGAGCCAGCGTGTGTGGTTGTGCTTGGGGGAAAGATTGAGACGCTGGACAAGGGGTGGAGAGAGGGTAGGGAGGAGAGGTTGAGGTTGGCTGTGAAGAAGAATGAAGAGGCTCCTGGTAGGGCAAATGTTTGATGAATGTTAAACGTCGTTCATGAAGGTGGGATGATGTGAAGTATGAACATCACAAGGAGCATTTGAAAGGACGCATTGATCCTGGACTTTGGGAGTTGGGTTGGAGTTATTTTTTGATACCCCTAAATGGCGAAAGGAGATTTGGTTACAGATTGTACCACCAGGTAGGTAGTCTACATTGCTATCTATTGTTTACGATACCAGACCAGTCATTGAACAGACTATATTAGACAGACGGAAGCTCACAACAAACCGTAGCAAATGTACCATGATCTCATGGGCCGTAACAGTTCTCTTGCTGGCCGCCAGCTAGCAAGTATATCTCATTGCCATAAATTTCGAGGGGTCTTCGCAACATGTGCTCGCGTAGGGCATATCCATCATCCCACCATACTATCCAATTATGAAAACTCCTTCGTTATGACATTGACACTGACATTTCCGACACTCAACACGCTTTCCCTCTTTCAGATCGTTCCTGCGAGTAATGATGGGATGATAGCATAGCTAGAACATTTCAAGCCATTCGGACATTTGGCATATCGTAAGTGATTCGTAACATGTATCCGACTCGTGACCAGTGGTAGACAGAGCAATTGGCTGCAAAGCAAAGCTCTTATCGCATGATTTCTTCATAGATCAGCTGCTTGAGTTGCTCCTTGCTCAGATTGTCCTTGTTTTTGTCAAAGTCGAAGAACTCCTCTGGAATGGGGTTTGCAGTTGGCTCATCCTCGGGGTCGTGATATGGCTCTAAGTAAGGGTGTTGAAGAGCCTCATCAACAGTGATACGTTTGACAGGGTTAAAAGCCAAAAGCTTCTCAAGGAGATCCAGTGCCAGGTCGGAAGTTTTGGGGAACAAGGAGCGGAGAGGAACTTTCTTTTTGAAAGGTAAAGAACGGATGTACTCGCGAGCACGGCGCGACTTGATGCCGTAGTAATCCTCCATGGTTGGGGTGCCAAGCACATCCAAGATAAGGGTGAGCTGGTGGTGATCTATATAAACATTAGAGACTGGACGCGAATATGACACGGCCAAACTTACAGTCCTTTCCAGGGAACAGAGGTTTTCCGCTCAACATCTCGGCCAATATGCAACCAACAGACCAGACATCAATAGCTTTAGTGTATTCCTTGAAAGTCAACATAATCTCAGGTGCGCGGTACCAACGGGTAGCAACATATTCTGTCATGAAACCAGAGTTATCCTCTTGAGATGCAGCCGAACGAGCTAGCCCAAAATCACAGACTTTCAGATCACAGTTGGCATTAAGAAGCAAGTTGGAGGGTTTGAGATCTCGGTGAAGAACGTTTGCAGAGTGCATGGCCTTAAGAGCACGGAGAGTCTGGTAGATGAAGTATTGGCAATGGTCATCGGATAAGTCTTGGGTGCGAATCACACGGTGCATATCAGTTTCCATGAGCTCCTATACTCGTTCATTAGCCATCTGCTGTTATACAATACAATCCGATCATAAGTCTTACCTGGATGAGATATACTTCCGTGAATGTTTCATAGCTCCGAGGCTTCTGAATATCGAGAATGGAGATGATGTTTTCATGATTGAAATACCGGAGGAGTTTCATTTCACGGAGTGTTCGCAGACAGAACATAGAGTGGTCGAAGGGAGTGATTTTCTTGATAGCGACCTTTTGACCGGAGGGTTTGTGAAGTGCAGAGCTATTGAGAGAATTAGCTATGTTGCTACCTAAATATGGAGAGTATTGGAGGTATTCATTGCACATTGATAGGATGAAAACATACCACACGACACCATACGCTCCCTCTCCAACTACATCTTGAATATCATATTGTTCAGAAACATTGAAAGAAATCTTGCGAGATCCCGTCGACGGATTCGGCGCCCGAGTTGCCATCCTGACTGAACGTCGAGGATGTGGGTATTTCGGGGAGACGTTCGAGAAACGAAGAAAACTGCTTCAAGAAGTGCAGTATGTCTGCAGCAATGGTCGATTGCAAGGATTCAAAGTCGTTGTCAATTGATATGATCAAGGATTGACGAGCGATATGTATGTAAAGGTGCAGGAGGTGATAAAGTATTCCTTTGTCGTCTTTCGTCTTCAAACTTCTAGCGTTGTGACCGAGCGGGCGGGCAATTGTATTTGAGCTTCCGGAGATTGCTTTCAACTGTCGATGCTTTTACGTTTGAGTCGTATCGTCTGTTATAGTTTCGATTCGAAGTTGCAGATTCTATTCCTGACGGTCAACTCGGTGTTTCTCTAAGCCGGTGTGCGTTGTCGTACTCTTTCTTCAGCAAGGCAAGGTTGCGCTCGGTCCCGCCAGGAATCTCCACGATGTCGCAACTCTGAAATCTGGGCTTAGGAAGTGAAGACAAAGTCAAGTCTTCGGCCGCGTTGATTCGAAGGGGTTTCGTTGGTGGTTCTCTAGAATAGCAAGCAGGAATTAGCATCTCTTTGTTTCATTCCAGCCTTTGAACTCAGATCCTGCAAATGGGTTCGTAGAGCTTCCAAACGACGCACTAGGTACTGAGTTCAGATCATCATCCAGCCATGGCTATTGCAGAAGATGATGCTGTCGTACCTGTGAGATCTAATTCTGTGTTCCAGACTGGCGTTGGAGTTGCCCCGCTACAAGGTCCCTGCTTCTAATACCACTGTGCGCGCAAAGTTGGTGAGAGTTTGTTGATGCTTGAGAGGCAGCGCAGACATATGACAACGGCGCGGATGGTGTTGGGAGGAGACTGGAGGCGGTTCGCAAAGTCACGGTCGCGATGTATTGTATGCTGCTGGAACGGAAAGTCTGTCTGTCTGTCTGTAGGTCGAATCCTGTTGATTGACCGGGTCGGAATACAGTACTGTAGGATGGGCTTATGCTGAAGTCGGTCTAGTCATGGGCTGGTAGGCCGAAGGGACGACCCCTCCCCTCGATAGTGTTACCCTGTCCCCTGTGTGGATGAGTTCCTGGCGTATCAGATGCCTGGACGGCCGGTGAGATCCCCCCACTGGCCCCCTTGTAAGCGCCGGAGTTCTATCACAAACACCACTTTTCGACCCCAAAATGGAATCCAGCCCAAAACGACTCCCAAAGAGTCCTTGGACGATTCTTTGATACGAGATTCATAGCAGCGGCGCCTGTTTCACGGGTCTAGAGTTGTTTCATGGCTGGCCCTGACAGGCCGACAGGCTACCCGGCTAACAGGTGTGATCAAGTGTTGCTCTTATATTCAGACTGCAGTTTGATGAATAACTGCAGTCTGTCTGGACCAATCAGAGCCAGTTCTTCCCACTGTGTAGGTACGGACCGGGTGCATACCTACCATACGGAGGGTATAGCATAAAAACGACATATACAGCTCTGCGTCTGGCCTGCGTCTTTGTGATTGATGTCCAACTACCGACCTTGGATTTTTGACAGAAACGACTTGCATGTGGTTTCTTGTGCCTGCCTGACTTCGAGGCCGGGTGCTTCCCCATTGGGTAATGCAACACCAGAATCGGATCTCAATCCAGCGAGCGACCTCTCAACGTAAGATCATCCTTCAAACATCGCACAAGCCCTCGTCAAACAGTGCAATTCTCCATCAAAATCTTGTAAAGTGAGGCATTTGACTTTGTAGAGCACGCCACGATTGTCTGACTCCCGTGCGAATGGAAGAGGCCATGTTTGACTAGAGTTTGAGTTCGTCGCAACTACAACCCCTACCCTGAAAACCTTCACCATATTACCTCGAGTATACCCTTGGAGAGAACATGGGTTTGACTAGGGGGCAGCAAATCCTTTAAGCTTATCTGAAATACACTGCTTACTCTACTTGCCCGAGGAGGATCTGGTGGATCTTTCAGCTGAATCTTCTAGCTCGGTAAATGAACGTGCTACTTCGGAAACTACAGAATTGAGGCTCTCGTTTTTCAACGTGCATGTTAATAGGCTAAGTAGAGGACGGTGTTCACAATGTGCCAGTAAGGCGTATATTTTGCAACGACCAAGGCTACTGCTTCACCAAGTATTTTATATGATGCTACAGAGGTAAATCTCTTCATTGAGATTGTTATTTTATTGAACAACCTGCATAAACATTGCATCAGCACAGATCCGTAGGCTTCAGATACCCAATCAAAGTTTAGCTCACCTTTTCTCTTAGTGTTCCCATCCACTGCTGGAAACTCATTCCCTGGTCTGCCCGATCCTCTACCAACAATGTTTGTGCCCACAACTTCAGGCTTGGATCTCCATCTTCCCGAATGACATAGAGATGCGGCACAACGATGCTCCCGACCCCACGAGACCGGTAGTCCCGACTTTTCTGCACCACTGCACGAACGCGTTCGCTGAAATCGTTGTCGAGCTCTGGCAACGAGCTCTTGCCGACCTTGAGCTTAGTTCTGTCTTCAACACCGAAGACGTCCGCGAGTAGCTGCGGCACTGAATCGCGGCCAACCCACAAGAACTGAGTCTGGCCATCATCAATAAGGTAGAGACCGTAAGGAACAATACGCTCCGACGAGAGGTTATGTGGAGGTGGAAGAACGATTTGGCTCGTCTCTGGATCAGGAACACCTGCGTTGTCTGGCATGTCGTGTAATGAGTAGAGTCGCGGGTAAATGTATTGCATCAAAAGAGGGAGGGGGAGAGTCGACAGCTGGCAGAGAGCCGCCGAGCGAAGATCTGACGGGATCTGAGCCGATTTTCGAAGACCAACATTCTTAATAAGTCCGAGGAACAAAACAGGCAGGCCACGTAGATTTGCCGGGAATTGCAGTCCACCACCTCCCATATTTCCTCCAGCAAGCTCCTTCTTGAACGTCTGGAGAAGTTCAATGAGCTTGGATTGAATCGCGTCTCGTGCGGGCTCAAGTCCACTGCTTAACGCTCTTTCAACTGCCTTGTGGCTAAAGAAAGTTGTAATCGCGCACTGATCAGCTGAAGCATAAACGTCCGCAAGCTGGGTGGTTGTGGGTAGAGACAGGGTCATTACTCGAATGCGTCTCTCTCCGTTGCTAGTTGTATGAAGTACGGCTGTTTGCATGCAAACGAAGTTCTTCGTTAAACTCTCGTCAATAGCTACTTCGACCACGTAACTTTGATCCCTGGGGAAAGCTGGGAAAGCACAGAGATCGGAGCTTCGGTTGAAGAAATTGCCGTAGAAAGTGCTCATGCGGAGGCCGGTTGTAGCACGAACCCGCAAGACAGCCTCAAGTCCAATTTCCGAAGAAAGGTAATCACTAAACTCTGTGGCAAACTTGATAGCATCCTCGCTTCTGCCTGCATTCCATCCGGGGTAGAAGTAGGTTTGACCTCCAGTGTATCGTGGAAGGTTGCTGAGAGATGCCACGTCTTGGTATTGGGATGAAAAGAGGAACATGTCGATAGAAACTTGGTTCTTCGAGCACTCGACGGCAAAGCTCTTATAGAAGCTATTGGCAGTCTGGAGCAAACTGCTTTCTTTTGAAGTTCCCAATAGCTTCTTGTCTTCACGCATTTCCAATTTTCCAAATCCAACGTTGGGCAGGGAAGCAGTTATCACAACAATCTTGCCACCAAGAGGTGAAATGAGCTTATGGCCAGCCCGCAAAGCAGAGCCCATACATGACCCATTGTTCTGGTTACTCTGGAACATTGATGGGAGAGCGGTCAAGAATTTCTCGACACTGACTCGACTTTCTGACAACGGAACAAGAAGTTCCTGGGGAATTGGCAAGAATGGCTCATCCAGATCGCTAACAACGAGCATACTGGTTTCATCATTCTCGTCAGTGTCCTTGGGAACAGAAAAATAGTGCAGGCTCGAGTCCACAGCCATAAATCCGACACGAGTCCGTCTATCAGCATTTGGTATCCGATTCAAACTGTCCAGAATAGTTCGAGCACTAGTAGCAAGAAGGCCACATGATACGGACGCATAGCTGACATCGAAGAGAAAGAGATACACAAGAGGTTGAGGAGGTCGAACCATGTATTCCTGGGGCGCGACAAATTCAACTACTGCATGGTTCAGCTCAGGTCGTTGCCAACGGTCAACACTCTTTTGTGCCGCAGTATCCCAGTCAAACGCCTGAGGAACATCATTCGTGAGATTGCACATATTACACCTCCATCTATGTCCATGATCAAGAAATGTAACATATGGATTAATGTATGACCGACATCTTCTGCAACGCGAGATGACTTGGTCTTGGACAATAGGTACTGGATCATCGACATCATGAAGAGAAGTATAAGGTTGAATGACGAGTGCAAAAGGGAGTTTCGACTTCTTGAGGAGTGAATG
Organism: Lachnellula occidentalis; assembly: GCA_007821535.1. Taxonomy (NCBI): domain Eukaryota; kingdom Fungi; phylum Ascomycota; class Leotiomycetes; order Helotiales; family Lachnaceae; genus Lachnellula; species Lachnellula occidentalis. The sequence continues at coordinate 50,643 of QGMI01000136.1, read as the reverse complement.
CGTAGTAGGAACAGCGTTCAGGGTTGATCGGACGTATTTAGGGGGACAGTTTGCGTCCGGCGATGGGGTGACACTTGACTGTTCATCTAATCAGTATAGTTTTTCTTCTGATAAAACTCAAAACACTTACATTAGGTGGTAGTATAATCGGAGGGGGTGGTAGGTCCAATTCTGCAACGTTGAAAGGCTGGTTGAGTAAATCGGTGGGGTATAATTGGTTCAAAGGCCCTGGACGAGCGGCTGCTTGCTGTGGTTGCGCTTGTGGTTGCGCTCCAACACCCATTTGACCCATGCCTTGCGTAATTCCAGCTACTCCACCAGGAGATGGTGCTCCAGGACCTGGATATCCAGCATCAGGAGGTTGATAGCCTACACCGCCGCCGTATTGTGGGGCGCCAGCAAAACCTGGGGCAGGTGCTCCAGGGACAGGCGCTGCTCCGACTTGAGCTCCATATTGTGGTGCACCGCCATATGCTGGCTGCTGTGGTTCTGGCTGCGCTGGATATCCGCCATAGGCAGGAGCTTGAGGTGGTTGAAATTGCCCACCTCCCTGCATCTGCCCTCCCAGCGCCGAGTTCGCACCAGCCCCAAAGTCGTAAGCTTGCGCAGCATAACCTCGTTTCTTCTTCTTTCCCCCTTCGTGTTCAGGTTGTCCGCCTGGAGGAGGAGGTGACGTCGAGCCGAAACCTGGCTGCGCTGGACCCTGTTGCCCATAAGGATCTGGGGCCTGGTAGGCATCTTGCCCATTGTATCCAGGTGGTGGCGCCGCCATTTTGCGTCAATTCGTCGATTGCTAGCGATTGGGGTTGCGCAGCTTTCCGAGAGTATAGAATGCTTGGGAGCGGCCGTCTAAAGCTTTCAGATATGTTTTTGGTGAGATTCGAGGATCTAGTGGCTATAAGCCTCTAAGACGGTCTAGTTGGGGGAACACGTTGCGAAGTTGTGCTCAAGCCAGATATTTCTTGGCGATGGTGACTTAGCCCTCAAATCAGCTATCACAAAGTCGTAGGATGTGAGCAGTGAGGATAGTCATGACATTGAAGAAAGCCGACTGGTGGTGAATAGGGAATTTCCTGGCCTTGCCTTGCATGGGAGGACTTCCCGCTTGGAGTCGCTCCTGCCACCTTGCTTGCTTGACAGTCACGTGTGGATATCAAAGGTCTGTGCATTGTCCAGCCTTCCTTCAGCCAGGGAGATTCACATGCGATACGAAGTGGGACGGAGGCAGCTTACGGAAGGACAAACAATCTCCTCGCCAAACACGTAAAAGCAACACTTTCCCCCCATTTTCGATTCTTTCTTTCCCTTCAACGCAATAATAGACCATCTGGAAACTTCAATTGCAATCATGGCTTGGGGTAGATCTGCGCCGAAGCCGCCACCCCCCACCAGTTCTGCTTTGAGGTACTTCCCCACACTTCTTTCTCCTCTGCGCCCCCGACTGACAGCAACGACAGCAAAATCCTCCCACTTCTCGTTCTTCTGATCGTGCTCGGGGGATGCGCTTTCGTCGGTTACCATATCTACCTTTCTGTGCAAGATATCTCTTCAGCTGCATCAGACAAAATGCAATCCAAGAATATGGTATTTACCAAAGATGGGCTTAGAGTTGGGGTCAAGGAGCGCAAGACCGAGAGTTATGTTGATTCGACACAAAGTCTACTCGTGAAGGCATGGAACTTGAGTACTTGGCCTGGATACAAGAGCAGGCTCTGGAACCAACAACAAGTTGAAAGCGCGAAGCCTGAGTCTAGAAAACCGTGAGCCTTTTCCCTATTACATGCTTCTATTCTGCACGATTATTTTGTTCGGAATGTCCTGCAGGTATCACTCGGAAACAGCCTTGTTCAGCTTGACTCGGCTCGGCTAGCTCTACCCTGCTATCCTCATTTCTCATCCTCGTATGTTTGCTAATAGATTACTCGACAGATACTCCAGACACGCCTCTTCCGCAAAGTAACTTTCTGCATGCTCTTTTCCGATTTTAACGCACTATTTTGACGCTACGGTCTCGATTTCCTTCTCCCTTCTACACTGGGCCATCAATTATGGGTGGCTATTTAGGGGAAATCAGAACACTGCATGAGAAAGCAGCGGTATCATATGGAGCGGGCAACTCTTTCGGATTCTTTGCTCTGCAGGATAGAGCTTGTTAATTATATTTCCCCCGGCTGGGCTTGTTTTGATTTACAATGGATGAACGAATGGAAATAACGGGGCATGTTTTCTGTCATCTCACGGTCCTCTTCAGCAGCTCTTGTTAGCTTCTCATAACTAATTGGGAATACAAGTGCTTACTTCGAGGCATTTTCCAGATTTTAGCTTGAAAAGTCGTTGGCCGACTTTACTTTGATTAAGACTAAGAATAAAACCGTGAAACGATAGAAACCCTGGCTTCACGGCCCGAGACTCTTGGGCTTATAACCGCAATGAAAGTCGGTAGGATACCCGCTTATGTGGATCCAGCATAGTGATACCGGTAGACAAAAGGCTTTCTGTGGAGGTCAGATTATCATTGAGCTCGACTGCAGGGTACAGCCAAAATTATCGAAGAGCAAATCCAAGGACCTTGAATTCACTTTGTAGATGCTGGCTCCGGTGCTGGGCTGCGACAGAATGATAGAACAAGAAGCAGAACTTTGAACGCCACTAAAAGCACGGTTCCAAGGACAAACGAAAATGGAGAATGGAGAATGGAGAATGGAAATGGAAATGGAAAGGAAAAGAGCAAGGCCAGGAATGTCCACACGCTCTTGGTTTAGTTTTGGTCGGAAAATCGCTGGGGTACAGATGGGCGCTACAATGCCACTCCTGGCCACATCAAAATCACTCTGATCACATATCACAAAAATATCTCTGCGATTCCTCAGCAACAGTATGGCATTTGATATCTCTAAGATACACCAGAGCTTTCAAAAGCTACTTGTCAATCCAGCGGAGCATATATCCTGTTTACTTTCCGGCCTCATCAAAGATGTAAGTCAAGTGGCAACGTCCACAGTACTGGCGATCGTGCATGGCAGCCATGAAAACACCGGCACCGCACTGTGTCTTGTTAGCATTTGCCCACTACTATCATCAGATTCGCAGGACTTACGTCGGGAGTGGGGCACTCTCTGCGAAGACGCTCGATCTTTCCATCACCGTCGACCTTGTAGTATTTGAGAACCGCCAACTTGGTCTTCTTGCGCTTGTGCTTGATCTTCTTGGGGGTGGTGTAGACCTTCTTCTTGCGCTTCTTGGCACCTCCACGTAGACGGAGGACGAGATGAAGGGTCGACTCCTTCTGGATGTTGTAGTCCGAGAGGGTGCGGCCGTCTTCGAGTTGCTTGCCGGCGAAGATTAGGCGCTGCTGGTCAGGAGGGATGCCTTCCTTGTCCTGGATCTTGGACCTGCAACGGGTTAGAATTATGTTTCCTACATGATGTAAAGGGTTTCATACTTGACATTGTCGATGGTGTCCGACGACTCTACCTCGAGGGTGATAGTCTTGCCCGTGAGGGTCTTCACAAAGCTGTTGCACGAATATTAGTCTTGGTCTTTCAGATCATCGCCATCTTGTGACCTTTCAATCGCGACAAGTAGATTTGGCAGGGCCAAGGATTTCTATACTCACATCTGCATGATTGCCTAGACAGCGATGTCTCGATGTCTTCCTCAACAATCAGGGTTGCTTCGAAAAGAGGGAAATAAAAGTTCGCCGGTTGACATATGAGCCAGTGTGCGAAAGCCTAACTTGATGAAGCTAGCGTAATATCCAAGAGAACGATTAGACGGGACTAGCCATAATCAGCCCCTCCCACGTGATTACATGTCGCCTCAGAAATACGCTAGCTCTATTACAGTTAGCTTCTCGCACAACTGGGCCTTTGTAAATTTCCAGAGTTCGCGAGATTTCAACACCAGCAAATTCGATTTGATCAACATCACACATCAGTAAGTTGTGTGTCCAGAGGGAATGCCCAGAAGCCCTTTACTAACATTTGCTTCTCAGAATCCGCCAAAATGGTCAAGAAGCGCGCGTCCAAGTAAGAATACCCCTCGTCGCCAACATTCGATCTCCCCTGCAACGAATAAGAAAGACTCCTACTCAACTTCTCCAAAACTGTGGAGGGCTCCTCATCGCGGATGTGCATGCGAAAACATTGATCCAGGACTGACATTTTGGTAACAGCGGACGTAACAAGAACGGTCGTGGCCACGTCAAGCCCATCAGATGCAGCAACTGCTCGCGATGCACCCCAAAGGACAAGGCGATAAAGAGATTTACCATTAGAAACATGGGTATGATGAAAATCCCGATCCTGAATACTTTTGGAAGACTCAGTGCTAATCACCAAACAGTCGAATCCGCCGCTATCAGTATGTTATCCCCCTACCACCATCTTAGGCTGCAGAAACCATGGGCACAATGATAGGTTACACTCGGAGGAACAATTATGCTGATTCTCTATTCATAGGGGATATCTCGGACGCATCTGTATTCCCAGAATACACCGTTCCCAAGATGTACCTGAAGCTGCAGTACTGTGTCTCTTGCGCCATCCACGGCAAGATTGTTCGGTACGTTAAGCACTTCAGATGAACCTTGGTCGAACATCCTTCCAGAATTAGGACAGAAGGGCTAACAATTCTCTCTACAGTGTCCGTTCCCGCGAGGGTCGCCGCAACCGTGCTCCTCCTCCAAGAGTTCGCTACAACAAGGACGGCAAGAAGGTCAACCCCAACCAGGCTGCTGCCAAGACCACTCAGGCATAAGGGATTGCATGGATGATTTCGGGTTATGGGGAGTCAGTTGCGATTGCATGGAGCATGGAATCTGGTGTTCTTCTGAGGAAAAACAGCTAGCGTCAGATCTGAGTCTGCTTCTCAGCAGAAATTGATATTCTTGAGCCTGAATATGTGTTTAAAGTGTTTGTGAATGTCTCATATGAGTGTTTGCGTTTCCCTGCGCTGTGGAAGTGAGCTATAACTCAGCTCTCCTAATTGAGGTGCGTACACGGCCTAATTGCCAAGGGCTGGCTTTCCACCAGATTACAGTATAATACAACGACTAATCGAATACATGCTCTCGCTTTCATGTCCCAGAATACACAGCGGTCGTTCCCCTCCCACACTCAATCCTCTGCTCCACGCTAACGTTTCGTCCTTCAAATCGTATCTTCTTCCGGGGCGTGATCTGGAACCTATGTTCTTCTCTCCTCCCCTTCTCCTTATCCGCTTCTGTATCGAGAGGTTGAATGTACATAGGATTGTTGACATTATTCCTCTTACCGTTCCCCAGCTGATAAAACTCATTATTTCCCCACCAAAGTACATCTGCTCCCCAATTCGTATCATTCTCCGAACTGTGATCAGAAGCCCCGAGATGAACAACGTTGTTCATGGTGGCAGAAGCATGCGTAGCTCCCACCGATAGACGTGCAAGCCGAATGGGGACGACCTTGTGAGTAACCTCGTCGTATTCGAAGAGGCCGGATAGTGCTTTGATTTTGGTTGGTGTGCCTTGAACATGTGTCCAGCGTCCATTTCCGAGGCCTCCCCAAATTCCTTGTCCGCTAGCCCAGGTATCTGCTGTAACGCGACCAAGTCCACGAGGGTCGTCTTCTCCTTGACCTGCTATTCTCGTGGCATCGATGGTAAAGAAGCTGTTGACGCCTCCAGCTGCGACATCTGTGACTTTCGGCCGTAGATTGGTGCCCTTATAGAGCTTGTCGATCGGGAGAAGAGACGGAGCGTCGATATTTGGAGACTCGGAGTCGGCATCAAAGCCCAGTTGGCCAAGAGAGTTGTCGCCGAATGCAAACACTCTGCCTTCTCTGTCGGAAGCTAGAGAATGAAAGTCACCTGTAGCAATCTTGGATATGTCAAATCCCTTCAACGTGCTGATCTCGTGTGGTTGATCATATGATCCTGATGGCCGGGTATTCCAGGTCAGGCCTGGTACGCCAAGTTGCCCTCTCTTTGGGAAATCCTCTGTCCCGGAAGCAGCTGAGAATAGTCGGCCCTTGGAGGTAAGAATGAGGCAGTGCTCCAGACCACTGCTAACATCTGTTACCTTTTCACCCCAGGCCAGGTTGCCTGGCTTGAGATCTCGATAACTAACTGCGGATCTGCTTTTCCAGAAAGGAAACCAGGAATTCTCTAGTGTCTTTGGTTCGGTATCTTGGTCGGCTTTGGAGGCAGAGATCGAATATACGTCTCCGCTGGACGATAGGGCTATAATCCGATCTCGAGATATTGATAGCTTGGTTAGATCTTTGCCTGTGAGGGTAGGTTCTGGAGCTGAAGAGGTTGCTGAGTATCCAGTCCCCCATTGAAGAAGATCTCCATTCTCAGCAATTGCGGCACCAAACTTTCTATCCAGTTTAATATCTCGTATAAGCTTTCCATCGAAAAAAGGGATTCTTCGTGGAGTTTTGATAAATGCTTCATCAGAATCGGGTGCAACCACTTTCCCGCTGTTGGATCCCCATGCGTAGACCCCCGGATTTTCCCAGCTCTTCTTGACTTGTAAATGCTGTGAGCTTATCGAGTCTCTATTCTCCTCCCTGGATGTTGCCTTCTTTCGAGCCTTCTCGAAGGTTACTTCTGCTGGAGCAGGGACAGTTTCTGCATGCAAAGTTCCTGAATATCCTAGAGAGTAGAGGAAGCCGGCACCAATCGTAGCAGACAAGAGAAAGCCAGCAGCCCTGGCCTTTGGCGAGGATCTACTGACAGCAGCAACTCGAGCTTGTTGTCCATTCCCGATACATCTTTGCTGAGAAGCACGAGACTGCTTACTTGCTCGTTGAGCAATGTGGAAAGCTCTCGAGGTTCCTCTTGATTGAATCATTGTCGAAAGGTATAAGTCTAAGGTTGGAGTCTCAAGTCAAGTGAACGAAGCAAGACATTACAATTATGTCAATGTGAGCATCGTAGAGAGGTTATGGGTACTTGTACATTTTTCATACTTCAGCCTTGCCGCTCGTCAATGACGCTTGTTATCTACGGTTGACAGAAGCAGCCACTCACGCATGCACATATCAATGTGAACGTGTTAAATCTCTCAGCCTCATCCCTCAGAATCGACCTTCACCACTAGCCAGAAAGATGTATGAAGATTCCTGGTACAGTTTTGTCCCGGAAACCACTTCTAGAAATGACGAAACAGTACCGCAGAATTCAAAACACCGTCGTCGCGAATCTTTATTGAAACAATCAAATGTCAGCCCTTCCTTCATGCTTGGAACGACATAGCTGATGAGTGTCGTAGGGGACGGATCACATTGCTGAACCTTCCGACCCAATTCTGGAACTTTTCGAAGAGAGTCATGTTTTTAAAGGTCCGCCTGAAGCTACACTGGCTAGAAGAGCCAAATCATACAGCGATTTTTATGATATTGCTGTCAGCTACCTTGGCAAGCAGCCCAGGATAGAAAAACCTCGAGATGTGTTTGAAACTCTGGAAAGTAAAACGGCAAGTTCCTCCGTGGAGAATCAGTATGAGGAATGTGAGGATGATCTTTTAGACGCAAGTCAAGAGGAGTACCAGTATGTTGAACCTGTAAAGCTCATTAGGGACATATGCTGACCCTCAAGGAAGGCTGTACAAAGACCAGCTAGCCCTCTCTGAACGGCACCTGGACAACATCCTCGGTGATACTTCATCCGCCTTGGACTTGCTGGCTACCCTGTCTGAGTCGTTCAAATCTGTCGAGTCCCAGACCACAGCATTTCAAGCTCAGTGCGAGGATCTGTTGACTGAACAGAAACGGCTCCGCAATATGGCTGATGAGATTGGACTAGAGTTGCAGTATTATGCATATCTGGAACCTCTCACTCGACGTCTGAATGCCCCTGGAGCTGGAAGATTGGTCAGAAGTGACGACTTCCTAGATATGCTGATGAACTTGAACACGTGCATTGATTTCATGGACCAACATGTAAGCCATTCCTTTTCCCAGGGTCAAATACAGCTTTATTGCTATCATAATCAAACCTTTTTAATATATTCTGCTTTCGAGGAACTATAGAATGCTGACCATCAAAGCCAAACTACCGCGACGCAGGCGCCTACAAAACTCGCTACACATCTTTACTTGAGAGATCCCTCAATCTCATACAGCTGGCGTTTTCGTCCGCTCTTCGGGAAGTCACCGACAATGTCAACAAACAACTCAAAGCCAAAGACCAGACAGAGACGGCAGAATACATCCTACTCTACGGCCGATATGAAACTGTAATATCGGAGCTTGGGCCTCAGCTCGAAAGGATATTGAGAACGGCAGAGTACGCCTTTAACAATGCTTCAAACTCAAAGAACCCAAGCCCATACATCCAGCAGTGGCACGAGCTCTACAGGCAACTCGTTGAGATCTATGTCAAGAGTCGTGAGCCAGTTGGTGCCTTGGTCTTGAAGAATCTTCGGAAATTTGCTGCCAACGATCCAAAACCAGATACGGACTTCAAGTCCTTTGCAAGACGCTGTGTTCAGTATGTCTTTGATATTTGTCACAATGAGTTGAATCTTGTGGAAAAAATATTTCAAGATGGACCTCATTGGAACAAGAGCAGTGAGTTATTGGAGAGGCTGGAGCAAAATCGGTTGTCACATGTCACTACGCTATCAACCTTCTTGACGCCGTATCTGAGCAATGGCGACCTGACCCGCATTTGCACTCTGACAGGCTGGTTAGAGACAACTTACCTGACTCCTGCTGATGGTGACCTGGACGGTGATCAATCCAAAGAGGTTGGAAAGCTAACAGCCCACGTCCTACTTGACAAGCATCTATGGCCACTGTCTGATACACTTTTCCTCAAGGCTGCAGCAGAGATTGAAAACTACAAGCCAACTCCCGATGATCTCAAGATTACTTCAAAACCCTCCAGCTCTGTTGAGAAGTCCACACTTGATATTAAAGCACGTGATGACCGAGATACTCCCTCTCTGGGGAGTCCAGGAATGTCAAGTGCTTTCCCAACTGTCAGAACTGCCGTGAAGCTGCTAGTCATGTACAATGATGCCGTCTACGATAGACCTGTAAGTCATAATACTGTCTCTACGAAGCCCTTTCTAACAAGTCTTCAGAGAACTGGTGATGTGCTTTATGAGATTGTTCATCAAGCCACAGAGTCTCTTCAAAAGGCTGCAACAACAATCAAACGCAACGCAACTATTATGGATGCGCAGCTGTTCCTGATCAAGAATCTCATGCTTATAGAAAATCTCTTCATGACCCATGAGATCCCAGACTCCGTCCGCCAATCCGCCGAGTTCGACTTTACGCCCATCTGGGACACCATCAAAGAGCTCCAGGACCGAAGGCAGCTTTTCAATCCACTTGCCTACTTCACCCCTTTGCTCAAGGGCAAGCTCCTTCCAGCTGTCGTCGACCACCTCCTCGATGCAAGAAAGGAACTAGAAAAGGTCCTTGTGCAGCAAATCACGGCCTTCACGAGACACTGGCAATCAAGGCTGAGCAACAAGGATCCCAAGAAGCAGAGTTCGACTGATAAGGCGTCCACGGAACTAGACATTTTACTGAGAAAGGTCTTCGAGGACGAGACAACAAGGGCTGCGTTATGGAAGATGATTAGAGCGGAGGATAATTAGCCGGGTGACTACGATAGAGCATACACCAGGAGACGCCAAATCGCGAGCAATTGAGCATTATTGCCCGACTATCGTTTGGCTCAAGTTACGAAAACCCACTATATTCATACGAGTTCTACACAGAACGCTGACTCGGTAACTAACATCTGCTGGTAGCAATATGTATGCTAGATGACCCTCCGTGGTAGGATCTCACAAATGTATTGGCAAAGATCTGGCGTCTACTGAGATGAGACTTCTCCTGGCCAGTCTAGTGTGGCATTATTACCTTTCCTACCGAGGAACGTAACAATTGGTTGGAATAAATTTGGTGTGATGTATACTCTTATACGACCTTGAAATCCTAGGGGCTTCAGGTAAGGTGAAGGCTGTGATACTCATCGATAGTCATAAGGTCATTAAACTACTTTCCAAGCTTCCACTACCATATATGCTTCTTCTTACCTCGCCATCTACAGCCTCGATCCTTCCTTCCGCCCCTCCCTCGCTACCAACCCCTTCAAGTTCCTCCTCAAGATCTTCCCCAACGGACTCTTCTGTATCGCATTTACAAACTTCACTCCACCCCTCAGTCTCTTCCTTTGCTGACTGGAGCGCAATTTGCATCTTCACTGCATAAAATCAAGTTGTTCGAGCCTTCCTTAACTTGTCTGGACAGTTCTGGGGCCGTGTAAGAAGCACTGGCAACCGAGTACACTCCGCCGATAGCAATTACTCCACAGAAGACCATGGATAGGAGCGGTTTCCCCGAATATATACATACAACGACATCCTCTCCAGGACCACCACTGGATCCGATGCCATAATGGTGTCTAGGCTGTAAGCAGCTTGCTTAGTGATATCTCTAGCTTGTGCTTTGGTCACAGGATTGGGCAGATTGGCCGTCTCAACATGTATCACCATATCTTACTGGCACCACAAGGCAAATAATCTTTTCGGTGAGACTGTATCCTAGTTCATAGTGATTCAAATACTGACTGAACAAAAAAGACAGAATATCTAAGTTAGGGATATCGAAGGACTTTGGGGATGAATAAACCATGACTAACTAATAACTTCGCGGGCAATATAGAGTTGCAGAGGACGAAGATGGGTTTGAAATGAAAAACAAAGTGAAACCCCGCGAAGAACCGCGGTGATGAAAGACATATGACGGGGGTGGTAAATCAGAAAGAGATATAAATGCGGGTATTGGCGCCAATCAGTTACTATGAATAGGACGCATTGGCTAGCAATCGAGGGATGATTGACCATGAATATCAGAGGGGTGCTCGTATCGGGTATATTCCTCAAGCAAGATCAAGAAATGTAAGCCAAACCAAGGTTCGAATCCTGGGTAGACCTTGATGCGAAACGCCCAGAATTCTTGTCGGGTTTCTCATTAACCTTCAGTAAAATCAGACTCGCAGAACACTCAGAGACCGGTTTACCCAATCCCGGCGCAACTTCATTCCTGAAACTGGTAGAAAATTGAAGTTGCAATCGTCCATGTCGGCCCTTGAAATAGTAAACTCATCACCAGCCCAGCTTTTGGAGCATACTAATGACCTCCTGGGCGACAAATCCAGGACCGTCCATTTGTATAAAATGCCCACATTTAGGAGCGATAGCAACACCACCCGTATCCCTATCCGTGATTTCAATAAGGCCTTGGTTATACTCTGCCCAATACCTATTTCAAATCTGTCAAAAGTCCGGACATCCATGATTATATAACAACAAGAACTTACTTATTCGTAAATCTCATACTTAAACTCTTCGGCGTCCCCATCTTCTCCAAACTACCCTCTGCAAAAGTCTCTGGATCATGTCCAACAACGCTCAACCATGGCCCCTTGCCATCCGGCCCAACAAGCTTTGGCCTATCAGCGTGAGGCAACAACGCCGGACCTGTGGAACGGTCAAGACCTTCGGCATTCTTGACCTTCAAATCAAACATAGCAGCCAGTCTCTCCCGGGCCCCTCTGTATTGAGCAAGCGTGCAATCATCAGATACTACAGTCTTGGGGTCGAAGCCAGGAGCGTCAGGATCAGGCCAGAACTCGGAATAATTGACATTGGCTATGTTGGAATCGAGGAGGATTGCTCCTGCCGCAATGCCGGGATGGTGTTGTGTGTAGAGACGTAGAATCGGGACCCCAATAGAAGCGCCGATTAGTAACAAGTGAAGAGTACCATCCTCGACGTCGCTGGCATTGAGGCCTAGCTTTGTAGTTGCGATACTGACGATGATCTCGTGAAGGTCATTCGCAACATCCAAAAAGTCGTGGCCGTTTTCCTTGCCAGGCGTGCCGTCCAAAGGATCTCTAGACGTAGTGAGGCCTTGGCCGAATCGGTCATAGGTCAGGATTGCTGGGCATGACTTGATGTCCTCCCTGAAAATCGAGATAGAGGGGAGCCAGGACAAGGCGGGAAGTCCAAGGCCGTTGATGAAGACGATCAGTCTCTTTGGTGCAGCATCCGCTTGATCAGTTGGTTCAAAGAAAGAATAAGAGATTGGCGCATCAGGCTTGCTTGGTATGGTGAGTTTCTGGGGAGGGGAGACGGAAGCGTAGTCTGTTGGTCCCGGGAATAATTTGGTAGGATCCGACATGATAAAGCCTGAAGGGAATGTCAGCGCTCGCTGTATTGATAGTGCGGCCGACAGACTATAAGACAATAAAAGTCACGACTACACGAGTCCTCTTCGGAGGACTTGTCTCGTCTGCACTTTGCAGCACCTGCATATAGCATGTGCTTACGTGAGGTTGGAATCAAGTTTTGGAGAAGGATCATTACGCACTAGCAAAGTAAAGATCATTTTCCAACAAAACTAGAATGGGACAGAGCGAGAAGGACAACAGATTGCACATACCTAGGTACTTAGCTATTCGATAGCTGTTAATCGTAATATTCGAGCAAATCCCAGAAGTATATGTAGGCTTGTAAATTGCTTCTGAAGGCAGATGTTCATACTGCTCTGATATTCTCATAATTTTGTACAAACATAAAAGTCATCCCTAAAACGCCATCGCAATGCATCTCAGTTCACCCCACCCAAGCCCCAAAAGTCCTCAAAAGTCCCAAGAGCACCATTCCCGCATGGGGGGAAGCATTGGCATAACGCCGCCCGGAAAGGACCCCGTTTGCCTCATCTGCGCGTACGCTGCCTTTGTTCCGTCATCGTAGGCGCTTTCATCCATCTCTGTATCCTTGTAAGGGGGTGGTGCTCCATCAGGAAACCAGATCTTTGACCAGCTTCCATCATGATTTCGTACACCTGGTTCGTCTTTTTGATACACAACACGTCTTCCTTTGAACATAGTCAAACGCCCACTCTGATCCTTGGAGCTATAGCTGCTGACGGGTGGATGCCCGGTAGTTCCAGTATTTCCATTTACTCCAGTTTGAGTTGTTCCAGGAGGGGGTGCACCAAATGGCATCGAATTCGGGGTACTAGCCGAAGGATTCCCCAGAGGATTATAGGCTGGAGGATTAGGTTGAGGACTGCTAAACGGGTTTGGCGCCGAGGGTGTTGCCCCAAAATTATTCTGTGATTGTACTGGAGGTACAGCTGCAAAGGGGTTCTTCGCGGCGGGCGAAGGCGCGCCAAACGGTGCAGAAGATGCACCTCCGAAAGGATTTGGTGCTTGGAGGGACGGCTGTCCAAATGGGTTAGATGATGCGGACTGGGGTGCGGTTCCGAAGGGGGCGGACGTTGTAGGCTGTGAAGGTGCGCCAAACACACTTGTAGTTGCGGGAGCGGTTTCCTGAGAGGAAGGGTTTGGGGCATTTGCAAAAGCCGAAAAGGGCGCTGCTGTAGCATTGGACGGACCGCCAAATGCTGAACTACCGGAAGGAGCTCCGAACGGATTCGGCTTCTGACCTAATGAAGAAGGTTGTCCAAAGGCACCTCCACCAAGCTGAGATGGCTGTCCAAAGGCACCCCCTCCTCCAAGTTGAGATGGCCTTCCAAAAGCACCTCCTCCACCAAGTTGAGATGGTTGCCCAAAGGCACCTCCTCCACCGACTTGTGAAGGTTGTCCAAATGCCCCTCCAGTGCTAGGCTGTGACGGAGCACCGAAAGCTGATGGTGTTGCAAATGGATTAGGCTTTGCACCAAGAGCCGGTGGTTGACCAAATGCTGGTCCTCCAGAAGGTGCCCCAAAAGCTGGGGCTGTCGCTTGGCTTGGGGCTCCAAAGGCCGATGCGGTAGGCTGTATGGGAGGGCTGAAAAGATTCGATGTTGTTGGTTGAGCACCATTGGGTTGACCAAAAGGATTTGGTTGTGATCCAGATGTAGAGACTTGGGCTCCTTGGACAATATCGACGCGATTTGGGTGCTCATTTTGGGCATTGATTATGAAGTTTATAGCACCGTCAACGTCGTTAAGGGCCGTATGTATCTGCTGTTCTGAGGCCTGGAATAGCTTTTCTGCTTCTTGAACCTACAATAGACTTAGTACGAAAGCAGCTAGTTATGGGCGAGGTGTAATGTACAGCTTGCTGAGGATTGCCAGAGGCTACGGCCATGTAATGAAGCAAGCGCATCTCCTCAAAGCTCTGCTCTCGCATTGGTCCACCAAACAGTTGTGCCGGCGCCTGTCGCCCTGGACCGTAGGCAGAGAGTATCCATTGTGGCTTTTCCGACGAGAGATCTGTCACGATCTGAGCTTTGTCGAGAGAGAAGGGAACTGACGATCCTGGCCCTGAGGCTACCATCGTGTCAGCTTTGATGGTGTATATGACCATGAAGAGCAGATTGTACCTCCACCCTGCTGATATCCATTACTACGAGCATTCGTATGATCCGGGCTTTGCAATGATGCAAAGCGGTTGCCATTGGGAATTCCCCTTCCTTGAGACGGGTGCTCGAATTTGCATTTGTCTGCAAGAGCGGTCAGCTTGGAGCCATTTTTCTCTGTGCGCGCAAACTTGATCATTACCTCCGAATCTACAAGTTCCTTGCATCCAAAACTTGCATGTCACTGGAGGCATTTTCGCAGTCGCAGTCGCAGTCGCAGTCGCATTTGTGACGCGGGACTAGGTTTTCCAAAAAGGCGCATTGCTGAACTTTACGGCATGTTTGAGTCGCATTGATTGATTATTGGCAGAGGAAGATAGCCCGGCGGGGGAAAAAAAGGGATTGTTCGCAGCTATTGTTGGACGCTGTACAAAGAGAGTGTGAATCCAGATGTGAGTACTGTAGAGTAGGTGCCTTTACTGCAAAGTTTCACCGGGTCGAAGTCAGGAACCAAGGGCGACGCGATCATTTCCGGCAGCGCGTCTGTAGCTTGAAGTTTTGGTGTAACCCACGACTTCCTACGCAATATATACTATATGCATCAAACAAACGTTTATCTGGATTAACAGTATTTATTATTATCAGAATTGAATACCTATGCAAACTTGCAATATGCTTTGGAATAGAGAAAATAATAATGTCGATGCAAGGTGGATCCAGAAAGGTATATAAAGGCTAGAAGTGCTACGTCTACGGTATCTTGAAATATAGACTTAAGGTCAAAGGGCAGTTCAGAATAGGCCAGGCGTTCTCACGCAGGAACGACTTGAGAAGTTCCAATCACATGTTTGATCGATATCAATGCTGCTATCAATGTTGCTCATTACTATCCCAAGACATCCCAATACCGTTATGTTATGCTATAAAGGTACAGCAGGCACGATCTTGAAAATCGGCCCCGACCAGAAGCGCCGAGAAATAGTAGACCCTTCGCCAAAGCACTACCTCTTTCTAATTTAGAACCTAAAGCCAGCAATCTCAACTTCTTTCCGCTTCTCCACTCCCTTGCGCCACTCCTCAAGCTCCTTCTTCTGCTTATACGATGCTTCTTGTGCCACCGCAAGCTTCGCCGTGTCACGTTCCCGGATCTCTTCCCAATCATCCCCATACATCTTCTTGTACAGTTCTACGGTATCCCTCTCCGTGTTCGAGTTCCATTCTTCCAAAGCCTTCAGCTTTTGATTGAAAAGCCAACTATGCTTGTTCCCAACGTCCTCCTTTATTCTCTTGACTTTCGAATTTGCTTCATTTTCCAATTCAGCATCACGAGCCTTTCGCTTCTTCTCGTCTGCCTCTTTGCTACGTGCCTTGTCTGCGAGGTAACGCAAACTGTGACTGAGAGTCCGAACCTCCTCTGGAACGGGATTGGCATCGAGAGGTGGGGCTGTGAAGAATATGATCTTGCCATATTCATCGGTTTGAAACTGACTTCGAATCTCAGTAGGAATAGCCGCGTTGGCTTGGTCGGGAAGCGTGTAGACTTCAACAGTACGAGGAGGGTTATATTGGTTCGTGCTGCTGGTATGACCGGCTTGGGCCGGCGCTACCGTGCGAACAGGGGCGGCTGCACCGCTACTCTGATAGAGATTATAGGCATTAAGAGAACTCGAATGTTGGAGGCCAGGAGTTGTGGCTGTGTTGTATTGATTATAATTATGCTGAGGTGGATAACCAGGTGTCTGAGCTAAAGCTGGATGAGGAGCAGAACTTTGAGAGCCGTACGACGTTTGCTGGGCTAAAGGCGCGGGCGAAGGAGATGGGCGTGGGGCGGCAAATTGATGACCATACGCAGTTTGGGCCGGTGTTTGATTTGCCATGGGAGAAGCTAAGGGTACACTCGTGCGCGTACCAGACATTGCTACGTCTCCTTGGGAATCGTATTGAGGTCGATCACTGGTGAGGGAGCGACGGACAGGTTCCGGAGTCGGTTGAGGAGATGGGGTCGGTTCTGGGGGTGGAGAGTCCTTGATTGACCGTCAATAATTCAATTCGCCTAAATCGTGTGATGGAAATTCAACTTACATTGGTTTCTCGAGGCCGCCTATGAACAGCTCCTACAATTGGCGGTGCATTTGGAACTCCCCAAGTCGGCTTTGGGACCGGGTCATCCTCCTTAGCATCCTCGCGCAATAAGTGCTTGATCGGACTTGGAACCTTCTTCATCTTTCTCGGAACATCAAACAGGTCCATCTCATAATCCTTATCTCTCACTTCGTCTGGTAAGCAGCTAGCCCAAGTCTTGATTTTATTTAGCTTGTGCTTTTCCTCGTTGTATCGAGCTTCGCAAACGTAGACTTCCTTGTCTGCAGGGAAACCACGCGGACGACCTTTGTTGTATCGAGTAAAGAACATCACAAAACAACGATCAACTACCTCCTCAATCTTGTGGTCCCGGTATTGGCCAGTCTTGACAACTTCATTTTCAAAAAAGAACTTCTCATAGCGATGGACAGTCTGCTCCGGCCTGTAATACCAAACAGCATTAATCCACTTTTGACCAGTAGGATCCTGCCATGTCCTGTATAACTGGGCGACGATGGGCTTGGTAACATCATTAGGATTGGAGAGGTGGACCCAATCTCCTACCTTCCAAACCTCACCATTGTACAATATCTCTGGCAGAGGGAGTCTACCATCCTCATCGGCGAAATCGCTATCCGGCTTCTTCTTCTCCTGGTCGGCGATTGCCTTTGCTTCTTTCTGTAGATCAGCGGCGTCTCGGTATACCTGACTGTCTTCAAGGTTGTAGGACTTGGCGTTATCAAACATAAGGTCTAGATCCTTGAGTACCTGGTCTATGGACTGATACTTCTTCCTCTTGGCCTTTCTCTTTATCAAATCCATTGCAATGGGATTCTTGATTTCTTGGTAGTACTCTGGCATCACGGACTTGTCAGGCATCTTTTCAAAATGCAGAATCTTGAGGTCACCGCCTGGATTTTTGAACTTTCTCAAGCCCTTCAACAGTGTATTGATTCGAGCCTCCATAGGGGTGTGGACCTTAGGGGGTCTTCCGCGCTTCTTTTGTGCTTCGGGGTCGTCTTTGCCGCCATCATCGACTTTCTCATCACGCTTGTTAGCAGCGGAAGACCGCCGACCTCTCTTACGCCCTCGGCGTGGGCGATCGTCATCCGTGTCTTCGTCCTCTTCATCCTCTTCCTCTTCATCTTCATCGTCCTCGGGTTCCGCTTCTGCTTCCTCATCCTCGGGCTCGGGTGGTGGTGAAGGGTCAGCTGGGGGGATTTCCCCTAGATCTGGGAGTTGCGCCTCCTCCTCGGTCAGGACCTTTTGTTCAACCAGCTTCTTCATCTCCCCCTTGAAAAGAGCCTCGAGAGCAACGGCATCTTGGTATACTTCGGATGAAGGGCGATTATAGACCATAGCATTGTGGCATATCATGGCAAAGTCTCGAATGAAATCCGTATATTTTCGGTATTGCTTCTTCAATATTTTTTGCTGTAACAAGTTTTAGTATTCTATGGCATCGATGTTCTGGCATAGTCCACATACCCTGATTGTACTGAATGCGATCGGCTCCTTGATTATCTCGAAATATGCGGGGAAGTTTCTCTTGTTGAGCATGCGTTGGAATGCGAGAGCGATATCATGGCCACTGCAAGCAATTAGTCCTCAGTTGCTCTACGAATAAAGGTCCATGTCAAATAGTTGTAGACATACTCCTCGTCGCGATATTCAGTTAAGCGCTTCAAAATACCATCCAGCAGCTCTAGTTGTTGTTTCGTGAGGTTTGTTGGACCTGGTTCGGTCGCTACTGTCACTGTCGCAATGGCTTCACCACCCGCATTTTCCTCTGCCTTTACTTCAACCGTGGTCTCATCTGGTGCTGGTTCTGCGGACGACATCTTAAGAGCTTTGTGTACGTTTTACATTTGTTGTATTCGATGGCATTGCACTTTACTTGCACAAACGGAGTTGTCGCGACGGGAGGTTCAACGCGATTTTAAGGTTTGCGCTAGCCGTTTTGGTAAAGCTTTCACCTGATCTCCGTTTTGGGGAATGGCAGCCCAGCTACTTGGAATTCTTTGGATTCTTTTTTTACGCAAGTGTATAAGCGTATTATCCAGATTTCCTCATGAGCTGAATTGCCAAATTTGTAGAAGACTTTCAGAGGTCATGACACCTTTGCAATCCATTTACCATGTGGTGAACCACTACCGTTTACGTCGCCCCGCCAAGAACTTCAAACCCCTCCAAGTTCCAACAACCCCTCTCCACAATGCGTACCCGACTTAGAGGCCCCGGGGGCACATCTACTCTCACTCTTCCAGACGATGCCACGGTTGGTGACTTGCTCACCTTGATTACCGAAAAGGCCTCTGTTGCCAAGTTCGACATAAAATATGGCTACCCACCTCAACCGCTGCTGCTGGAGCAGTACGAGAAATCGCAAGCTCTGAGCCAGCTAGGCGTGAAGCTGGATGGAGAACAGCTCATCATTAGCCCGAAAGATGACCCGTCTACGAGGCAAGCAAGCCAGCCTGTCGCTGGTGGAACAGCGAACAAAGGGCAAGAGAAGCTGCCAGTACAAGACAGCAGCTTCTCTTTCACCGACGTACCTGGGTTCGAGCAACCCGAAAAGAAGCAAAAGAGACCCGTCGCGCTTCAGAGAGCCAGAACCATGGAAGGAGATGTCCCGGAATTACCACTGCCAGAAAGAGGGGCTACACTCGGTGAGTGCGCCAGGGCATCTAGCTTCATAAATCCTACTGACTTCAAGCCACAGTCCTACGAGTAATGCCCGACGACAACTCATGCCTCTTCCGCGCTTTCGGGACAGCTGTTCTCCCCGGCGACGATAAATCCATGCCCGAACTACGATCCCTCGTCGCAAGCGCAATCCAAGCCTCGCCCGACGTCTACACCAAGGTCGTCCTCGAGCAGTCGCCCGATGAATACTGCCGATGGATCCAAACCCCCGACGCCTGGGGCGGCGCTATCGAGATGGGCATCCTGTCCAAACACTTCGAGGTCGAGATCTGCAGCATCGACGTGCAGTCCCTGCGCATTGATAAGTTCAACGAAGGAGCTAGCACCCGCTGCATATTGGTCTATTCAGGCATCCATTACGATACTATTGTGCAGAGTCCCTCTGAGCCTCCTCATACGAAAGCCAATAATCCTCCGGATTTCGATAAGAGGATTTGGGATGACGATGATGATGAGATATTGATTTTGGCGCAGGAGCTGTGTAAGAAGCTACAAGAAAGGCATTATTTCACTGATACAGGGGGAATGGCTATTAAATGTAATGTGTGTGGGGTGGTGGTGTATGGGGAAGGACAAGCTGGTGGGCACGCCACGCAGACGGGGCATTATGATATGGCGGAAGTGGTTACATGAATACTGAAATTATGATTATGAGCAAAGTTTTTGTTATGTATGTATTGCATTTATGTTGACGAATCATTTCTTGCAGTGGGACACTAGTCCTGCTGGGGTTATATCCCCCTATTTATGCGAATTACTCCCCAGCGAAGATATATCAAGTCATGGTTGAGAGATTGGCAGTCATCAGATATAATACTCTCTTTGTTCTGTCAAAAATCAGACATATGCCGTGCTCTAGGACACTTGCTGTGTATACCTACTCCTCGAAGTCCAACTGCTAATTCCACTTTGATTCTCACGTATCTTCAGGATTTCGAAATATGCCAAATATGCTGGATCTTGTTTTTGAAATTCAACGCGGCTACAGACCGTAACTAAAATATGTACAAGAGAAAGGCACCAAAATTGATCCACTTTAGTTAGACTGCTACACTTCCAAAAAGAGCACACGATAAAGTGTAGTTGGCATAATCTTTAGTTCCATACTATTTACCCGAGCTATTCGTCTTCCCTTGAGCCTATGTACAATGTCAAGCGGATTGTACTTCTCCTTCGTTGCTTAGCCAGAGGGACAGTTACCAAGGAAACCCCAGTACTGTTCAGCTTTGAATTGCGCGGCCGAGTTTTTCTTCCACATGTCGTTAAAAGCAGTGAAAAGAATGACACCGCCCGGCTTCGACGCGAATGCGGTCTTGATAGAAGACAGAGCGGCGGCTTGGTTGGCGGGAGATGGAACGGCCTTGTCGTTCGTCTCGCCTTGCCATGGCCAGCCTGTCTCTGTGATAACAATTTCTTGATTCTTGTTTGCGAGCACGGCCTGCAGGTCAGAGATTGACTTTGTGAGAAAAGAACCTGAGTCTTCGGCCACAGTATTGCCATCATAGAAGGGGTGGGAGTTGACAGCACAGTAGTCCGAGTTGTCGCAGATGGTTGGGTTTGCCTTGGCGGCGACGAGCGTATCGACGGTGACAACCTTGCCAGTGTACCCTGCTGCCTTCAAGAGGCCTCGGGCTGTGTTGATGGCTGCAACGACAGTGGCTGCGGAAGCGACACCTGTATCGACAAGTTCATTCCCAACAGAGATTGTATCAAACGAACTCCAATCGCCGTTGGCAGCTGAAACAATAGTTGCAACTTCTGTATTGAGGGAGGCAAGATCAAAGATACCGGCGAACAACTTCAGACCCTTGGACTTGGCGGCCGAGAGAACGGTGGCAACCTGGTTGCAATCGGTTCCGTAAGTTCGGACGAGTGCATATCCACTTCCAATCTTTGCAAAATCGGTATTGACCTGGTCTTGAGTCTTGCAAGAGTTATCGGAGTTATAGGGCGAATACGAGAATCCGAAACCACTGGCCTCTGAAGACGAAGACGAGGAAGTAGATGGAGCAGACGAGCTGGTCTGAGGAGGGGCAGCTAAACTGCTGGCGACTGCGGTAGGGACAACTGGCGCAGTGTATGCGAGAGCGCTACTTGAGCTTGAGGGCTTGGCCACGTCTTCGGGTTGCGAGGCCACCAAGAATGGAGTCACTGAAATAGTAGGCTCAGCTACTGGTGTGGGCGTAGGAGTAGCTGAAGTTACAGGAGCGTCTGCGAGGTATGAAGTTGTAGTTGATGCAGGTGTGCCGTCCTGATTCACATACACGATAACTTCAGGTTCTTCAGAAGGCTGAGCGTAGTCAGTTTCGACCACAGTGACTACTACATCCTTCTTCTCATGGCGGTGAAGGTGACGGTGAAGTGCCTCTGTAAGGTCATTAGGATTGTGGGTAAAGGGAGAGATGATCTAAGCTTACTGAACGGGTGAGCCGAGGCCAGTTGAAGGAGGGAGACTGCCGCGATGGCAATGGTAGTGGTCTTCATTTTGATAGAAGGTTGAGGATCCTAGGTGGGTAAAAGCCGTATGTGTTTTCTGATCCGGCCAGCGGTTGTCAGTAGATGAATAAGTGTTGTTGATGCTTGGTAGAAGTGTATAGTATACAAAAATGAAAGATGTGTGGAATGGATCTGCAGCTTGAGATGGTGACGGGCCAGATTTAAATCTAGATGTCTCGGGAAAGGAATGTGGTGGTCGCTAGGTGAACAAACGAAGCTTTGGAGAACAAGAGAATTTTGAAGTACCTTTACGCGATCTTTGTGCGATGTTTGTGATTCGAAGCCAGCGAATAGAACAAAGATGGAATGGAAGGAGCGATTGTAGGGAAGGTAACTTCAAAGGAATGGACGCAAGCTACAGTTGCAAAGAATGGAGAATGAGTGATCCAATCTAGAGTACAGATATGAGGAGCAAGAAGAGCAAGAGGGAGTGTTGAAGAAGGAGCGTTGAAGAAGGAGTGTGTGGTGTGGGTATGCAAAAGGAGGGAAATAAGGTGAGCAAATGAATGTTGAATGTTGGATGTTGTCGTCAGGTCCGCCGGGGAAAGATCGATCTAGGAAGTTGGAGTCGTCGCGACTGTGGGTGGGTGGAAGGAATGAAAAATGAAAAGTTCGTTGCTGGTTGTGGAGAGTAGAAGAAGATTTGAGCCATACCTGCCTGTGTAACCTTACCTAGTACCTTACCTGACGCATGCCATAGGTACTGCCACGCGCTGCAGCTTTCCGCTCGGCAATCAATTGTAGTCCGGGACGTACGACAACAATGGAATTGGAACAATCACAAAGTCAACAGGGACAAGAATAGATATGTGTGAATTCCACATACCCCCTTAAGTACATTCTACCTAACAAGGCAGGGTACCCACCTAGACTATGAAGTTCTCTCCCATGGAAATTATAAATGTTGGCTATGAGACAGGCCTATTTGTGTAGCTCAAGAGGGAAAGGGAGAATAGTCATCATATTGAGTATCTACACCACAAACACTTCAATACATATTCATACCAGGACATATACTCAGATGGAAGATCCTGCACCATCCGTCCTGGTCCAGTCCACCACTTCATCGGCAAGTCATCGTCTCTGAGATTGAGATTCGGAAGACATGAGGTGAAGTCAAGTGAGTGGTGATACTCGTCTCACCCCTTGCAGAAGCACCAACCACCTAATGCAGCTCGCAGAACTTTGAAAATGATATAACCTTTTGCAACAATAATACAAGGCAACACAACAATAGAACTCATCAATAGAACTCAACAATACCCCACGCTGTAGTGGAAGAATAGGATCGGTGGTGCGGGTCATACCTCGGAATACGTTGCATTGTACCTCGCATGGTCTTTCCTCCTCAGTAATCCGCTTATATCACGAAAGAACCGGAAACGTCTATCACGAAAATACTGGATCAAGTCATGGCGAACAAGCCTATCATTATACAGAATTAGACATTAATCGCTTGCCACCTACCCATTCCCAAACGCCTCATCTGAAATAAGTACAATCAAGAAGCAGCCGGTAGTGCCAACTTACTACTCGATTTTCTCGTCAATACTTTCGTGATAGCATGTCTAATCGTAATGCCCGCCTTCTCAATCTCCTTCTTTGAGAGCCCGGTCGTGATGCATACTTTGAGCGCTGGCTGCAGTTTCCACTGCTCGTCTTTGCCGTTGGCCCCCGGGGCAACTGGCATACTCTTCAGGCGCGTGATGAGGACACCATTTGCAAGTGTCTTTTGATATATTAGCAATAGTCAAAAAATGCAAAAAGGGTGCATGAGAGTGGGACTTACTTCATCGACACATTCCTGCAATACTCGCTCTTGCTCTCCGATACTCAATCGTCGGGAATTAATGACGTCTGATTTCAGAACAAGTAGCATGACAGGATTCTCAAGTGCGCTTGTGCAATACACCCAGTCACTGCGAGGATCGAGCTGTGCGCGCATAGTCTTGATATTCTCTCGGCATTGTACCAGAACTTCAGGGTTTGTCTGTAGCATGTTCAGGGTCTCGCTGGCTGTAGTAGCAAGCATAGCAGGTAGAGCGGCCGAGTAAGTGTAGGAAGCAGCTGTGATACGCTGGTGCTCGACAATATCGTTAGTACCAGCGCAGAACCCGCCACCAGCGCAAAGAGGTCCAGCAAGTGAACCGATCAGCATATCGACCTGGGAAGCATCCACGTTTTGAGCCTCTGTGAGGCCGCGACCTGTTCTACCCAGGACACCGAAGGACCATGTCTCATCGAGCATGAGACGGAACTTATATCGAAGCTTCAACTCAACCTGTAACCCGTTAGAGAAATCCCTCAGCAAAACCCGCAAGTATCTTACCAGCTTAGGCAAGTTGACACAGTCCCCTACCGTCTCCGATAGCCCCTCCGTGACGATAAACCGTCTCGTCAACGGCTTCTTGGCCTGCTCCTTGACTACCTTCTGCAGCACTCTTTCCAAGTCCTCCATATCATTATGCTCATAATACCTGATCGTGCTCCGGCAAATCTGCAAGCCCTTTCTTATAGAATAGTTGACCGCACGATCCGCAACAATTACATCACCCCTCTTGCAGAATGCCGGGATGACACTGGAAATGGTAGAGAAAGCCTGAGCGTATACAATACAGCCCTCAGTGCCTAGACAAGAAGCAATGTCTGCCTCCGTCTTCATGTGTACATCCTGCGTGCCGTAGAATTGAGGAGGACCGCAAGGTCCTACACCGTATGTGCGGAGGGTCTGGATAGCCTTTTCCTTTACCTGCTCATTGCCGACGAAATTGTAGAAGTTGTAGGATGCGAGGTTCGTCACGGTCCGGCCGTTTGACAGCTTGGTCTTCGGACCTGTCGGACTGTACGATTATCAGCTCATTATCCCCCGTACCAATGCGACAGTACGCACCCGACAATAACAGGAAGTCTCTCTGCATCAGCTTCCTCAAACGCGGTCTGCGGCGCAACCAGAGGCTCAGGAGTCCACTCATCCACGAGATCGTCGATTTCCTATCTCCCTGTTAATTTCCCATTGCCCCCCTTCGCGAAAGGAAGACGCACCTCCTCAGACAACGTCACGAAGTTGTTATTGTGAGTCGCATACGATGGCGAGAGCAGGTAGCGCACGAAGAAGATGACCAGAATCAACTCAATGGCGGAGCGGACGGGGTCGTCTTGGTAGCTGGATTGAATGTACCGGATGAGCATTGCAGAGCCCGGCAGTTTCTGGAAGCTGTTGGTAATCTCGTGCATGGAGCGCTCCATGAGCTTTTGGGCGTCTTGTAAATCCATTTTTTCGATGGGCGCGGAGAAGAAGGACATATTATGAAGGGGAAGGGGCCAAAGGAGTGAAGTGAGGATGTTGGTTTCCTCGATTGTCTGTCGGAGGTTAAATAAAGGATGAAAGCTGAACTGACTGACTGCGCTCATTTCGCGTCGGTGTTCGCGATGAATTGGCCGAGTTGCATAAAATCATAGCCCCAGCTACTGCCGACCAATAGTATCACACTGTTAATACTACAATTAACTCCTACAGGGTTTTACAGCTTTCTCTATAAAAATATAGTACCACTATAAATCAAGAGCTTGGGTACTCACAGTAACGCCACTTGCTATGCCCAATTTGAAGTGGATGGGATTAGTTCACTAGCGGGCTCGAAGGGCAGGTCTTGTTGATGTGTGAGATCTTGTATTATGATCATGCTGCATCACACAATACAGCTGTGGCTTCATCATGCAACTAGAGCAGATATGTAGTTGGTTACAAGAACGTTTGTAGGAAAAGAAAAAAAAGGGAAAAACAGTTGTCTAAAGCCGTGTACCATGCAAACACCGAGGACTATTACTTAACGACACCCATGAGCACCCATCAAACCAAAATTTCATTTAATGTACCACCCCCATTCCACCTATCATACAGCCATACAGCTATTCTATTCGGATCCACCTCAATACAGCTTAACTCGGGCATTTGAGCCAAAGCCTGAGCTTGATGTCTTCGTGGCAGTGGCGCCGGCACCGCTCTTAGCTCCGGTCCCCGTCTCGGTTCGGTTGCGTGTATCGTTGTGCTTGAGGGATGGCTGGTAGAGATTCATGGGAATTTTGCTGGTCAAGCTATCCGTGAGCAAAGTCTTGCCAGCAACGATGGGACCCACAACCAATGCGAGGAAGACGATGAGAATAACAAAGTAC
The DNA here is from genome assembly GCA_007821535.1 of Lachnellula occidentalis. NCBI lineage: Eukaryota > Fungi > Ascomycota > Leotiomycetes > Helotiales > Lachnaceae > Lachnellula > Lachnellula occidentalis. Next base: position 24,865 of record QGMI01000136.1, on the reverse strand, counting down.
AGGATGGCGTATCTCCAGACACGTCTCTTTCGTAGCTTGGATTGCTTCATCGAGTAAATGGGTGGTCGGATTTGTCGGCTAAATCAATCAGTTAGTATGTGTTAACAATGGTTCATATGTCGGAGTAAATACCTAGGACGGAGCCAGAAGAGCATCACAGAGTGAGCCTTGTCGACTTGAGGAATCAAGATGATTGGCAACATGACGAAAAGGATGACATGGCCAAGTACGAAGTCACCAGCGAACATTCCGAGTTCCGTGATCTTGCAGAGGAACTCTCGTGCGGGTTGCGACACAGAGTGCCATCCCATGGAGTACCATTTACCAGTCCAGAAGGCAATATTGGAGGTGTCGGTCTTCATTTCTCTAGTCAAAGCAAGCGAAATGATGAGCTTGTAGACGAATCTCTGAATGGCGATGGCGCAAATCATTCCTAGTAGAGTCTTTGAGAAGACAAAGCCTTCCAAGAAAAACATGACTTCAAAAACGACGAGGGTCATAATGACAGCGATACAGTGGGCAATTGCAGCAAGAACAGATCCGAACTTCTTGCAGCACATGCTGAGAAGTGGACCCATGCAACAAGCCATACCAAACATTGCCGCTAGTACACCAGCATTGACAGCGACAGGAGCCAGGGCTACAATAGCCACGCGGATTAGGCCACTTGTTGGTGCAATAGTCACGTCCGGGTTGAGTTCCTGGGTGACACCAACCTGGGAGTTGATGAATAGATATGGGATCAATGTCACCGCCACCATGAGGATTGGTGCGATGATTTCGCCGAAGAACAAGTTGATGAACGACGCTCGCGGCACATCACCAGACATCTTGGAGGACGGATCTCCCAAGATTTTACGCTTATAACCTGTGATCCTGGTACGAGAGAGACGGCAGAAAGCAATCCAGGATGAGGCATGAGATCGCGAGTTTCCTCGGGACAACCATCTCAAGAAGTCACGGTAATCGATAAAGAAGTCGTTCCATGCAAACTGATGGGGATTGTAGAGGAAGGGGGATGTGCACATAGCGCACATGGTGACCCAGAAGTAAATCAGGGCAGGCTGCCAAACCGTAATGGTAGCAAACAGGAGCATCATCACGGCACGGGCACCCATGTAAATGGCAGGTCCGGCAAATCGCGAGTAGAGAATACCGAATGGGATACGTGCAGTAGCAAAACCACGACCTGTTCCGATATATCTAGCACCTCCGAAAGACAAATCCATCTGGACAGCGTTGGCATAAATTTGACAGACAAACACCTCGAAGAATGGCGAGAGAGAGCAGAATTGCTTGCCAAGACGGGTAGCAGCACGCCAAAATCCACGCTCGGTCAACTCTTGTACCACGAGGGGCAAGAAGGAGATGAAGAACACGATGAAAATGGAGATAATGCAACGGTACACCCAATTGATGATGGGAGTGAGGTTGGCGCAACCTGTAGGGAACAAAGGATCCGTGATGGGCACATTGACGTTGTATTTACAGAGAATCGTCTGGTTGCGGAGGGCTCCAAGGTTGATCAAGCAGATCATGAACATCTGCACAGAAAACATGATAAACATGTTGTTCAAATGGAAACCGGGATGTGCGTAGTAGAAAGACAGGAAACGATCCAGAGGAAGTTGAGTGCCCAGGTAGTAGTACTCGCGAGAGAGCATTTGTTCACCCATACCAGTTCCAATCTTAGTTGTAAAGTTCAAGATGGATCCAAACCCAAGATCACGACCCTTACCACATTGGTAGTATTCGCAATGCTTTATACGACCACCGCGGAGAAGAGCAGTCATACCAGCGTAAATATCCTCGTTCAGATGGAGACCCTTCTGAGCTTTGGAAACACCACCACGGGTAGTCATGAAAATACCATTGAGGAAATCAGGATGACCATAATGGAGCTTGCCACCGATGGACGCAAGTGTACGAGCGAAGAGAGTACCGAATGTTTGTTCCTTTCCAGCAGCGACATCACCAAGGATACCAATGTTCTCGGAGAAAATGTATTCTCGAGCTCCAAGAATAGCTACGGGGTTGGTCTTTGGGTTGTCAACACCAGGAGTGTAAGGTGAAACATTGTCGGTGGTCATTTCCTCAAACTCGGCTAGAACAGAGCGAATCTTGAGACATTCTTCGAGATAGTTGTCCTGGTTGGCATCGATGAGTTGGATGTATTCTCCGCGGTAAAAGATGATTGCATGGTTCTGGTTGTCGGACTTTCCATCACCAAGAATGGGGTTACCTGACAGCTGGACACGGAATTTTGGTCGACGCATGCCGTTCTCCATGATCTCGGAATGACCGTCGATGAGAGCTGAATACAGGCGCGGTTCTTCTCCTTCAACCAGAGGTGGTTCTTCATCCAGGTAAGCAATTTGAAGATCGGGGTAAGCACGGAGCAAGAATTCGGTGTTTTCCATCTCCTCTTTCTTGAACTTGGCATAACGTTGCATGGAAACGACAAGTTTGAACTTTCGACGAGCCATACGTTCAAGCTCACGTTCGAGCTTATCAGAGTTACCACCAAACATTTGGACGACCTCGGGGTTCTCTACACGGTACAGAAGCTTGATGGCCCGGCTGTAGTTCATGAAACCAGAAATAGTACGGTAGAGAGTCTGGGAACGGAGAGATGCCCAGATACGGGTACGGAGAGTGTACTCGGGAGCGGCAGACTTGAAACCAATGCAGTAAAAGGGAAGGTCATCAATCTTGCTCTTGGCAGTGTCCTTCTCGCCCTTCTCGTAATCACCGTTGAATTGGGAGGTTTCGTCGGCAAGAATTTTGGTGTCCTTGACAAAGCAATCCCACTCGTGAGGGTGAAGCTGTTTCAGATACTCAAGAAGAGTGACACGAGAGTACGGCTCGTCTTCACGGATGATCTCACGAAGTGAAAGAAGAATCTTTTCACTGTAGTGAGGAATCATGACAGTAAAGGTAGGCATGTTGTCAACAGGAAGGGGCTCTGGAATCGGCGTTGAGAGGGACTGGGCGAAGAATGATATGCGACGCTCGGCCTCGCTTTGGCTAGGGAAGAATTCCGTTTTGAAGGAGTGATCTTCTTGAGACACGAAGAAAGTTGGCGCTCTCAATGTTCGCTTGCCTTCCTGCTCAGAAGGAACCTGGTGGTAAAGAAGCTTCTGAACATGGTCAATGGCAAGTAAATGCTCGCGGTACATAGAGATGACAATGGCGTTCCATATCTGGGAGATAAGCACCTTTGGCTTGTACTTGATCTCCATGTCGGTGGTTGCAAGAACCTTGGAGTAAATACGCTTTGGCAGACGAGAGAATATGTTTCTCCACGGTGTCCAGATAGAAACACCGAGGTAGAATGATCGAGCGACGGAATAGACAGTGTTCAAGATAATGTACCACAAAAAGGTGTCGAGGAAGAACAGACATAGATCCGTGATGAACATCAAACCTAACAAAATCTTCGGCTGATATGGGCAAAGGTATTGCAAGAGAATCTTGTCTCCTTGACAGGTCGAGATCTTCATCGTCGACAGGTATCGAATAGGATCACGGAATGACAACGTCAAGAAGATGTACGATTCTCCCAGCTTGGCAGCAAAAACGCAAACCCAGAGACCATACGACATCCACATATCGTTACCCTTGAGGTGGGGAAAACTGGCTGTGAAGGTTTGACTAGCGACGTATTGTCTGTTGTTTTTGGTCAAGTAACTTCCAAACAAGCCACCAATTGGCATGACAGCAAAGAAGAAAAACGTAATCACGGCAATGATGAACTGCACAATACCCAGGGTTAAGGCCAACTTCGTCTTCTGCGTGTCTGGGACGATGAAGATGTAGACACTAGGAGCGACGTTGAGCGCCATGACACCGAGTAGGAAAAACAGTCTCTTCGTGAGATGTTGAGCACCAGCCCAGTTGCGAGGCACATACATCCATTCAGCGATTGTAGCCATAATCATAATTAGAGTCGCAACGGCGCCACCCAAGGCAACGACGGACCATTGAGCAGAAGCAGGAGCAAGATTGTTCCTCTCTTGTTCGTAGTGTTTGACCAGAAGAGTGGGCGAGTTCTTGGCGGTGAAGAACCAGAAGAAGGTGATATGGATGACCCAGATGCGGTTGAAGTTGATCAACATGTGGCCCCATGATCGAGTTTCGCGGTAAGTTTTAAAGAACACCTTGTTCCAATTGACCTCCTTGAGCTTCAAGTAACGTTCCGGGGGCGAGAGATCGACTATCCGAGACTTGTCCTCCATGACGATGAGCTCAATGCCCTCCGGGTACCAGAAGAGCTGGTTACAATCGTCGTAACCGATGATCTTATTATGATCTCTCTCGCGGCGAACATACTTGCCTTCATCAATCTCGTAACCTTGGTCTCGGCAGTATTGGTACAGAGGCGTGATGACATCGTTCAAGTACGTGGACTCGTCCACAGGTTCGACCAAGTTCTGGCAGGCTGGGGAGTTGAGGTAATCGTCTGCACACTTGAAAATGAAGCAGAGACACTCGGGCATGAAACGGACCTGATTGGCTTCACCCCAGCAGAGGAGGTAAAGGGCAATCTGGCGGGTTCGGTCGTGTTGTGACATCCGGTTCATCCGAGTCTTCCATCGGTATTCAGCCGCTTCAAGACTGTTGTCGCCTTCTAGCTGCTCAAGAGTTTGTGCTTCGTCCTTTGGATCTACATCTGCCTTCTTCTTGGCAGCTTTGCGAGCTTTACGAGTTCGACGACTGCCCTTGCCGAGTTTCATATTGGCAAACCCTACTGCGTCATCGAGGTCAAGATGGGCAGCGAAATACCATTTTCGGTAATTGGCGTTGTCACCTCCAATGTAATCGGCATGGAGAGAAAGCAATGCTTGATTGGGAGTCATGCGGGAGGCACGGGAGTCGAGCAATGTCATCAAATGATCATACATGTTACGCATGCTGTCACGCTGGAATCCAAATTTTGCGGTAAGATCCAGAAAGATGTCCTCAACTTCCTCTTTCGACAATGGGATCTGGGCATCCGAGGTCCAGGCTGGGTAGGGCTCTCGAGAGCGTTGGCCGGCTGGGAGGACGTTGTTGTAGTCCATTCCATAGTTGGGAGTAGAGGCTCCAGATGATCGGTTCCCTCCATAGGAGACTTGAGAAGATGGAGGTCTGTATCCACGTCCACCTGTCTGGCTCTCGTTGTAGCTGTTGTACCGCTCATCACCGCGTCCATAGTAATCCATGTCGGTAGCCCGAGCCATGTCAGATCGCATGGTGAAATCGCTGAAGGTCTCGGAGTCCTCTTCCGAATCGCCTCGGCGCTTGGGTTGTTGTTGCTGACCTGCAGCGGGTGCTCCATGCTCGTCATATTGGTTGTCGTTGTAGTACTCGTCTTGATACTGACCACCGTGGGCGGCACCACCCTCCTGGCCTTCGTAATACCCACCCTCGTGTTGGTAGGGGTTATTAGCATCTGCGTTGTAGTATCCGCTGTTTGATGGTTAGTCGTGTAATCAAACTATGGCAATTGACGGAGTGGTAGGAACACGCACGATTCATCGTAGTATCCATCACCACCTTGCTGGTGGTGTCCCTGGTCTGCGTAGGCACCGTGTTCATCATAATAAGCTTGTCCGTGGTCATCTTGATAGTAGGAATCCGTGTTCCCCTGCTGATGTTGGCCGTAGCCTTCATCATAATGGGCTGGCGGTTGTCCCGACATGATTGCGTTTAAGAAGTACCACCTGGTGAGATATCGAATTAGCAATCGCGCGGTGAGTAGGACTTGATACGTAATCGTCGTGGGGAAAAGCCCTCACCTCGAACCGAGGCGAGGTGAAGAGCAGGTGCAGAGAGACGGGAGAGGACTGCGACTCACTATTAGGTGCACATTGGAATTAGAGGGCAATGTAATGCAATATGCTATCGTTGCAGAAGAAGCTGTCGAGGCAGGTTCTGGACGATGACGGAGAAATAGGTGTTGAATTGAGGATGCTGGGTCCAGGTGCGACCGTCGAGTCCGAAAATATGACAAAGGTTAACGAACGGGAGCTCCTTCCGCAGAGATAGCGAAAGAAGGATGGGAAGGAAGCTTTTCTCGTGAAGACGATGCGTTGATGGAAAGAGCGAGTCTGGGTTGTTATCCAGAAGTTGGAGTTGGGAGGTTTGTGGTGGGTGGCTGGTGCTGCGGTTGCAGTGGAGACGGCCCTAGAAAATTAGGAAGCACCCTTGGCGTCACTTCCAAAAAAATAACAACGTGGTACCGTATGGTATGTATCAGAGAACGAGCGAATTAATGCGTCTGAACACACGCATACACCGAAACAACAACGAAGGACAAAACCAGCACGAAGGACTACTTTCGATGTCCAGGTTACTGCAGATGTCCGGATGATGGATGGGGATGAGGGGATATGAAATGGAAAGAGGGAGAAAGACTCAGGATTCGGAATGGGATGGGAGGGGGGGGGGGCCCTTTTTCACGGGGTGGAGCAGATCGTACTGAAATCTAGCTTAGGGGGGGATGGAACTTGGCTGTGCTGGGGAATGAAGGGCTCAAAGAGGTATAGCCCATGGCAGCAGTGCGCAGACTCGCAGAGATTCAAGAAAGCATCCCAGGATAGAATTGCAATGGGCCTCGTGGTTGGTTGATACGGGGGCTCACTCAGGGGCACAGAACCCACCCGGCCATGGAATTGCATTGCGTACAAGAGGGCATTCAAAGTCAAGTCCAGTGGCTGGGCCTGGCTGGCTTTACGGCACATAGAAGCAGGGGTATATCTGCATCCGCCGTCCGTCCTTGCAAGTTGCCACTTCTCGGACTCGTTCCCAGCTCCAGCCCAGATGAATCAATCATTATCATCATAAAACAAATGTAGCTAGCTGCTCTTTGTAAATATCGTTCCTTACCTCCGTACAGTTATCGGTAGTCTTTGGGTCCGATGTTTTCTACTCCCTCAACATCAACATCAACATCAATTGCTCAGTTGTAGACTGTGAATACAATCGGCAATTGCATTTTTCAACACGGGTCCTGTCCCCTAATGCGTGAATACGATATGTATGTTCCTGTCGAATCCGTCTGTGATTCGTTTGTTTTGCATTAGAAGCTTCTTTTTAAGTTTATCTAAGCACTGGCGTGCGTGCCTCCTCCCCTTAATCATCAGCTGTTGTTAAATCCGAGCTGGCTACTTTTTCCTCTGGAGGATAAGAAAATATAATAATACGAAGTAACAATAGCATACAGTACCGGTATCGTTACTCGACCGTGGTCATGCCACTTCACATACGAATAAAGGGTCTCTCCGCCCCTCCGCCACTGCTACCCCTATTTCGTGGGTTTTCTATAGGTTGACCACGGAGGATGGACGCGACGCGAGACGTGACGGAGGCAAAATGATAGATACTGTAGACAAAGTCCTCCGTACGGACTGGCATCTTGCTTTCCCATACCCTACGGAATCAAGTACGGAGGTAAATTTAGTTCATAATCAAATACCAGTAATGCCAAATCCCCGTACCTGTCTAAACCGTTCTTGTCAGATGGCACCAAAAATAGACGTACCTGGCCATCATGGCACGGGGGCATTATTGTGTATCACCGGCTATGCAGAGCAGAGTGTGGCAACGAATCAACAGCCAGCACACATCTCGGGATTTGCGGAAGAGGATGTTGTCGCGGATAGGGAGCGGGCGGGGGAGCGTTTTTATTTAGCCAATAACGCCCGAGGCTCCAGCCCGCCCGCCTGTTGGATTTTTGTTATGCTCGGAAAAGGGGCTCTGTCCGCTCTGGACTTTGGAAAGTCTGGAGCTTGAATAATAATAGGGGCTGCTTTTGCTTACAGATCACAGGAATACTCCGTAATATCATTCCTAGTGAGTACAGTAGCTTAGCTCCTCTTCCCCGGTGAACACTTCATCATGATCATGCCGCTTGCTCCTCGACCTTACTTCTGCTTCGTACGGAACTCCTCATTTGTTCTCGGATGATTTGCCTGTTTCAAAGTGCAGAGTGCTTTGAGCTTCAATCTTCCTTGAACCTCTTTCTTGAACCTGAAGCAGCTGAGCCGCATCTCCGCATCTCCCCGCTGTTTGATTCACGTACAGTAGGTATGATACACTCGGAGAAATACCGATTCAACCTCACTCCATACTCATGGGAAGTTGGTTTTGTTCCGGGCTTGTTCAGGGCATCTCTCGCCGTAGGCACTCTCACAGTGCTACGACTTTCGCGCTGGAAAGCAGGAGATAAGAATAAGAGAAGGTCATTAAATGAGAACAAAGTTTTGCTGCATACCCTAGGTAAGCTCATCAAAGGTAGGTATATCATCGGCTTCTCTGCTCTAGAGGAGCCAGATGCACATTTCTTCTGATCTGACGCTCGTTCCATACCGTCACGTGCTGAAGGATCAATTGAGTTGCTCACGCTTGACAAGAAGGCTGGGCCGTCTGACGATGGCTTGCAGTGCGGCTCAGCTGAGGTATTGGGAATGGCATCACAACTGCCCGCCCATGCGCATGCCCATTATTCTCGAGCAAAGTGGAAGAAGCAATCAATTGTTAGATTTCAAGATGGATGAAACATCCACAACCTCAGGGCCGCGGCATGTGAACGCTGGGACACTGCCGATGGGTCTGACTTGCGTGGACAGCCCACATAGCTTTGCGCCATGCCGCGCAATGCTTTGAGGACGACTCCCCTCGTTCCGTCTTCCATTCCCTTTTTTTCTTGCTTTGTTTCCGTAGTCTTGCTTTGTCGCGTTGTGAAATATACTTGGCTCCTTTGCTCTTGCCATTGTATGAAGAACGACTCTTATATACTCTTTTCTGCAAACGCTCGTTAGGTTGATTATCCAGAGACCCAGTTTGTTCACACAACTCGCTTTTTTTGCATTTTTGCTTGCTGCTTCCCCCCTGCCTTCCGTTTGGTAGGCGCGACTCTTGAGACGGTATATATCAAGATTCGTATTCTCCATACATCTGCTTTTCAGCCTGTTCCCTTTTGCCGCCAAGAATACATCGACACTATTTCAATAACACATACACATATCCATAATCATGAAGACATTCGGCATTGCTTCCGTCGCTGCAGCCGCGCTCAGCGGGGCACTTTTTGCTACATCTGTTATCGCAGATCTTCCCCCAATCGTCATCAAGGTATGTTGCCCCTACAAACCAACACTCTTCCCAAAAGAACTTCTTGTTAATCTTAAGATTTCGGGGGTATTCTAGGGCTCCCATTTCTTCTACGAAAACGGTACAGAGTTCTTTATTCGAGGTGTAGCTTATCAACAAGACGTCAGCTCGAATGGCACCTCATCCAGCGACGGTACCTTCACAGATCCTCTCGCCGATGAAGCTGGCTGCACACGCGATGTTCCTCTTCTAAAAGAGTTGGGTACAAACGTCGTTCGTGTTTACGCCATCAATGCTTCTCTCGACCACTCTTTCTGCATGAACCTCCTGCAAGAGAACGGTATCTATCTTCTCCAGGATCTCTCGAACCCATCGTCTTCCATCAACCGAAATGATCCAGAATGGAACACAGAACTCTTCGCCGATTATGCCGCAGTTGTGGATGCTATGGCAAACTACACCAACGTCCTAGGCTTCTTCGCGGGTAACGAGGTTTCAAACGAGGCCAACAATACCGATGCCAGCGCTTATGTAAAGGCCGCTGTCCGTGACTTGAAGGCCTATATCAAGACCAGAAACTACCGAACCATTGGTGTTGGTTACGCGACCAACGACGATGCTAGCATTCGTACCAACCTTGCCCATTATTTCAACTGCGGTGACGCTGCTGAAGCTATCGATTTCTGGGGATACAATATTTACTCGTGGTGCGGTGATTCTTCATTCACGGAATCAGGATACGACCAGAGAACTTTGGAATTTGCCAACTACTCCGTTCCTGCCTTTTTCGCCGAGTATGGATGCAACACCGTTCAGCCACGTCAGTTCACAGAAGTCCAGGCCATCTACGGTCCAAATATGACCGATGTGTGGTCTGGTGGCATTGTCTACATGTATTTCCAGGAAGCTAATGATTACGGTAAGACTTCCGTAACCCACTCCGCCTAGAATATCAAACATGCGGCTTTTGACTAACATGCGTGTCAGGGCTGGTCTCCGTCTCAGGTAGCACCGCTAGCAAACTTCCAGATTTCACTGTTCTTTCAAAGCAGTTGGCATCTGCAACTCCAAGCTCCACTGCCTCTGCAGACTATACTGTTACCAACACCGCTGCCCAAGCTTGTCCAACAACTGGCACCGCTTGGGCAGCTGCCAGCGCTCTTCCTCCCATAGCTAACGCCGACGTCTGCAGCTGTATGGTTTCATCTCTTAGCTGTGTTGCCAACAGTGGATTAAGTGGCAACGAGACCTCCAGCTTGTTCAGCACTGTCTGCGGTCTGGATTCGAGTGCTTGCGATGGTATCACTCCTAACGCTACGACTGGTGTCTATGGCGCCTACTCAATGTGCTCTTCCTCTCAGATGCTCTCATTCGCATTTAATCAATATTACTCCAACCAAGACCAAGCTTCCACTGCTTGCGATTTCAACGGAAACGCCAAATTTCAGTCTAGTAGCACGAACTCGGACTGTACGAGCGTGCTGAGCGCAGCTGGCTCTGCCGGTACTGGCACTGTTACCAGTTTTCCAACTGGCGCCGCCGCTGTGTCCTCAAGCACCTCTTCAAGCACGTCATCATCTTCAAGCAAGAAGAGCGCAGCAGGCTCGGCAGTCATTCCTCGGCTTGACATGGCTTTGTTGCAGCTGTGTGCGTACGTTTTCGTGACCGGGTTAGCAGGTGCCTGCATATTGTTGTAAAATACAATTCTGGTTTCGTTTTGCGTTGCATTGTATAACGACGTCTGTAAATATCTGCTCAGATGGAAGCAGTAAAATGTTACATATGCATTCTTCGGCGTTTGCCTTTTCTGCCGGTTTTCTTGTTCAGTCCGGAGGTAGCCCATAGAGGGCTGCCATAATTGTATATGATGGTAGTGTGGAATTGATAAATATTACTTGGTTAACAACCCGTCCAGTCTGAATCGAAGTGACCTGTCCCAGACAGAAAAGGTGGCACTGATTGTCATTCAAAGTATGATGCGTGGACCTCCCGTCCCCAAAAAATCTGGTCTTTACTGGAAAATTAGATTGAATGTTCCAAGCCGAATGAGTGTCGCATAAAACAATAAGAATCAACCTATAATAACGCGTGCGTGCTGCTTTGTATATCGGCTCTGGGTGATGGCTTCGATACCTTCAAAGCTAACGTATGTCTCTAATATCACAATATTCAAGACTAGCCAACAAAACATTCCTAACTATCTTAAAACCATCCATCAATCGCCATCCAAATTGTTCTCTTTCCATAGGAGGTTTGCAGTGTCGATCAAAAAGGGGTCCCCGCTTATTTATTTATGCCCCCATTCTCATCACCTAGCCAACAAAGTCTCGCATATGCTAAAACGTCAAACCTCTGTTTGATGTCCCAACGTTAAGCGGTATCTCTAACTCCAGGACTATCGACATGGCGAGACTAGTGATCGAGGACAGCGACGACGAGTTCCCTGATCTAGATGAATTGTTACGCGGGAAGGGCGCTAGCAATGGCGGGATGTCAACAATGAAGGAGACGCCAACGTCACGGGATCACGAGGAAGCAGGATGGAAGAGGAAGAGTAATGGGAAGGCAGCCAACAATAATGGGAAGGAGATGGAAGTTACGGCGGTGAAGAAGAAAAGGGTGTTGAAGAGGAGGGATGATAACCCGCTATTACGACCACTTGCTAGCACGGCCACCGCATCTGAGGCACGGAAAGGAAGAGCTGGGATTGGGATGAAGACGAGCCGGGTCCTTGAAAAGGAAGTCACGTCTACGTCAAAGAAGACATATGTCACGGGTCCTGGCTCTGAGAAGGTAGAGATCAGGACACCGCCGAAGAGGAGGCGTGCTGAATCGGCTCGAGTCGTCGATCTTGAGTCGGAGGAAGAGAATGATAGCGGGATCTCGTCAGAACCAGCACATTCGAAGACTCGTGCAGTCGATCTTGAGACTGAGGGGGAAGATGATGATATATCGGATTTCGTTGTGGATGATTCTATATCTCTAGAAGAGATATCGGAAATTGAGATGCCGCCACCACCGAAGCCGCCGCGATCTGCAAGGCGTCTAGTCAAGGGAAGAAAGCCAGAGAAGGAGGATGAGGATATCGACTTGGGTATGAGGAAACTAAGTATGAAAGATGAAGCTTTCGATAAGATTGCCAGGGATTTTGGTGGTAGTGAGGAGGAGATCACCTTACCTGGGAGAAGCCTGAAAGATTTCCAGTCAAACGACAATAAACCAGCAAAAGATGTCCCGAGGCCAAGGAAGAAGAATCCAGAACCTAGTTCTGACATCGAAGATCCTTTCACGCTCCGATTGTTAGTTGAGTCATATGCTTTATCTGAATGTTTGCTAATCTCCATCTAGTTCTCCATCGGAGAATAAGCCCAGAAAGGTATCGAAAACAGCACGCTTTGTAACTCCACCTGGGAGTCCTGAACTTAAACCCAAGACTTTAGTATCCCCCAAGAAGATTCCACGGATACCAACTACCCCTCACCGACCCAGTATGGACAACTTCTGGAGTCAGGATGTTGTCAATGATTGGAATGACGAGTACTCTCCTCAGAAGAAGCTACAACCAAAATTGAAGCCACAGCTGGACCAGAATGACAGTCTCTCTGATGGAACTTTGCTCACATCCCCAACAAAAAGCAGCCCAGTAAAACAAGACCGCCAGGCAAAAGACGCCAAGAAAGCATTTTCGGAAAAGAAGCACGCTCTCGCCGAATCATTCCTCACAGAACTCGATGACCAAATTACAGGCGGCCAAATCTCCAAACTCGCCTCATCAACAGGTGGCATAAAGGTAATATGGAGCAAGAAACTAAACACCACAGCCGGCCGCGCAAACTGGAAACGCGAGACCATTCGCTCCACCACCTTACGTCCAGACGGCAAGCCCGCAGTGCCCACCCAGCGCCACCACGCAGCCATCGAACTCGCCGAGAAAGTCATCGACGACGAGGACCGTCTCTTGAACGTCGTAGCCCACGAGTTCTGCCACCTCGCAAACTTCATGATCTCAAACATGAAAACAAACCCGCACGGCAAAGAATTCAAAGCCTGGGCCGCCAAAGTATCACACCATTTCCAACACCGCGGTATTGAAGTCACGACAAAACACAGCTACAGCATCGACTACAAGTACGTCTGGGAGTGCGAGAACTGTGGGCTGGAGTTCAAGCGCCATAGTAAGAGTATTGATCCGGCGAAACATCAGTGTGGTGTCTGTAAGAGCAAGCTTGTGCAGACGAAGCCGGTGCCGAGAACAGGGAACGTGGGGGGAAATGAGTATCAGGTTTTTGTAAAGGAGAATATGAGGGTCGTGAGGGAGGCGAATCCGGGGAGTCCGCAGAAGGAGATTATGGGGTTGGTGGGAAAGAAGTATCAAGAGTTCAAGGCTTCGAAATTGAAGGAGAGCGTTAGTGTTGGTGTGGAGGAGTTGCTTGGGAGTAAGCAGGCGACGCCTGAGAGTGATGGTGTGGGCTTGGTAGCAAGGAAGCTGGATTTCCTGGATTTGACAAGTCCTTGAATGTGTTTGGGTATGCGGAACGCGGCGTGGATTTGGCAGGTTATAAGAGTTCACCAAACTTGTCGGAACGGTGTGGAGTACGGATTGGAATATAATAGGATACTGGAAATGTTGAAACTTTGAAGCTCTTGATTTACAGGCATAGGAGTGTAAAGCCAGCCCCTTGAAGTTGGTGACATCAGGAAATTACTGCAGGATATACCATACATAGCCTTAGGGATTACGATTTCTTGTAAATGTAGTATTCTGCTCACTACCCATGGAAAACTAATCGGCCTCTGTCCATGCCGGTGAAACTATTGTAAAGCTCACTGCGAATCCCATACACATATTCATTCATATCGTCGTAATCTCCAACCCATTTTCCTTCACAGCGTTACCCCTCACTAGATCCATCCTCCAACTTGACCATTCTCCCTCTTCAATCCGAACATCCCCCTAAACCTCATTAAAAAGACCCCAATCCTTAATCTTAAACGTCTCCCAAATCTTCGCTGCAATCTCCACCGAACTCTCAATCAACTTCCCCTGCTTCCCCATCTGCATATCAACCTCCTCCTCCGTATACTCCCCCTTGATATGCGGCACGTTAATCGTGATCAAGATATCAGTACTCTCTCTCTCCAGCCGAATAAGCGTCAACACGATGGCCGTAAAATCAGGGCTCTTGGAGTCCGGCGCCGCCGGCGCGTTTGCGTCGCGATGAGCGTGTAGGCTGGTATGCCTTCTCTATAAATATATTCACGTGATGATTAGCCTTGCTTGCGCGTACAAAAATACAACAGGGACATGAGGAACGGGGGAAGGGAGAGGGACGAACGGGAGCTTGGAGAACTGCGTGTTGGAAGTGTTCCAGACTTTCACGGTATCGTCGTCCGAATCGACGATGTCTTCAAGGTGGGTTGTGAGCGCTGCGCCATCGACGGCGGGCCCGCTTCCTGGGGCGCCGACGCGCTCGGTGATGTCGAAGATGATGCTTGTGAAGCCATCTTTGTCCAGGTAGACTTCTTGGTGGTCGGGGACTTGGCGAATTGTGCTGGTTTGGTGTGTTAGTATTGTGCTTTTGGCATGGGGTTGAGGGATATATATATATATATACCTGACATCGGCGAAGGTTGAGGGGAGGTCGACGATAAGCGCCCCGCCAAAGAGTGGCGTGCTGCGGAAGCTTGACATTTGATAATGGCTTGCTCAAGCTGAGATGTCTCTTTTTGTGATATTGGGATCACCAGATGGTATTCTGGAAAGCAGATCTAGAGGTTCCTGGTTTTTTTGATGTGTGTTGCTGTGCAAGGCACTCAGTCTGTCGGGCTTGATGTTCCTTTGATGCCTAGCTCGCTAAAGTTACTGACTGATGCTGGCACCTTGGAAAGTGTGACTTGAAACAATGGCCCAGCTCTGTCTGCTTCAGATGATGATTGGCCGGTTTGTGTTTGAGAGGTTGCGGGTATCAGCCTCGTTCTCGTTGAATAGCAAAAGTTCACTTGCTTGGCCTTCATAAGTACAGGACAGAGTTGAGTTGCGTTGCTTGAAGACTCGCTTATTTTGCATTCTCGCTTGATGAATCTTGAAAAAATTGGCAAAAAATATATATAATTTGCATCCAAGAGCTAGAATACTACAAAAAAATGGCAAAAAGAAGATTTTCTGCTAAGCAGAGGTGTGTTTCAAAGATTGGATGAATGGAGTATTATGGGCATGAGCCACGGTCATCTCTGGTAAAAGGCCTTGGGAGGAGTTAGTTTTGCTTTGCATACAGCATTGCACGGCGGGAACACTTACAAGAAATGAATTCTGAGATAGCTTGTCCCACTCCGAGATTAATTTGTGCTTATTTCGTTTTATATACCACCCCCAGCCCAACGCCCAAATATTCCCCAGTCAGTCCCGACTTATTGGATGCATTTTTTGTTTCCAGGCTCGCGGGCATATCTCATTTGATTACTGCAATTTTTTGTTTGTGATTGGGAATATGGGAGCATGAGCCCTAGATTCGTATTGTTTTTCAAGATCAAGACATTGATGGGGCTGCTCGCGGAGCATCTATATAATGCTATACAGGCTTCAGACCACCCTCGAACAACCAACTACCAGAGGTGGAACTTCAAGAGACTTCCCATACCATAGAAAAACCAGTTTACAGCTTTGTTCGAGATAATAGTGACCAGACAATCCCCTCAATTAAAAGAATATAACACTCCATCACGTGTCCAGCATCTCCCTTTCTTGGAGCTTCCTCCCAACCCCGCCATCCAACCTCAAGCTCCCCCGCAAGAACAACGTCCCATAAAGCTACTACATCCTAAAACCTCGATTCCCAACATGGCCAGCTCCGCAGCCTGCATCTTCTGCAAAATCATCAAAGGTAAACCCCAGCTCCAGCTCCAGCCCCCAGCCAAACACAACTAACACTCCACCAAGGCGACATCCCCTCCTTCAAGCTCTTCGAATCCGACAAAGTATTCGCATTCCTAGACATCAACCCACTTTCAAAAGGACATGCCGTACGTACCATGCTTTCCATTCCATTGTACATCCTCCCCCATATACCTTCCATCCCATCCCAGTATCGAGAACACGACAACAGGAGAGGAGAGAAAAACAAATGCTGATATGATACCCGGATCACAGCTAGTAATACCAAAACACCACGGCGCGAAACTAACCGACATCCCCGACGATTCCCTCGCCGAATTGCTGCCCGTAGTTAAAAAGCTAGTTATTGCGACGGGCGCGGAGGACTACAACGTGTTGCAGAATAATGGCAGGATTGCGCATCAGGAGGTAGATCATGTAGGTTTTTTCCTTTCCCGAACACATGCATGGCTAGAAGGAAGGGCAGGGTCAGAGAGGTTTACACGGGATGGATTGGGCTAATTGAGGTGCTGTGCTGTAGGTGCATTTCCATATGATTCCAAAGCCGAATGAGAAAGAGGGCTTGGGTATTGCGTGGCCACAGCAGAAGACGGATATGGATGGACTGAAGGCGCTGTTGGCGGATATCAAGTCGAAGATGTAGATGGGATTAAGACTAGCATGATGAGATGAGACATGAAATGATTTCGAGGGTAAGTTTATGGAGAGCGGCAATCGAGTGAACGTCGATGTGGATGCTTCATTCGAGATGTATACAATCTTTCGTCCAATGCAATAAACAAGTCTGGCCAAGGTCTCCCATGTATGCAGCCTGCCCACCATTGCCCAACGCCAGCAAGTCATCACCTATGCATTATATAATACAAAGACCCTACTCCTTTTTTGTATTCCCATTAAAATCTAATCCAAGTCTGCCGCCGAAGTCGCCATCGATGTAGATCCATTTGCAGCTGCGGCCGGGGCTTCTCTCGAGGGATAGAAGTGCGGTACTCCCCCTTCACCAATCAAGCCCGAACGATCATAGTACGACCTCGCTCTCACATATGGATCCAGAACCCAATAGCCATCCCTCAGCGTTGCCGCCAGATCATGTCTTTTTGCCATGAGACTCGTGGCACCTGTCTCTTTCGAGTGGATCCATTCGAGTGTTTCCTTTTCATAAGCTTTAACAGCATCTTCTCTGTCATGGAGAAGCTTGTTGCGAGTAGCCGTGTCCTTCATTCTGTCGTTCTCGCCTGGTACGGGCTCAATGTAGTTGTAAGCCCAGTCCTCGGGTCCACCGAGCTCCTTGATTATGTGTTCCTTGGAAACGAATTCTTCCATTTCTTGTTTGTTGTTTGTAAATTGGATTTTACTGGCTACTACAGGGTCTAGCCAGCCTTTGATGATTTTCCAGATGCCTGGATTTTGTTAGAGGGTATATTGGAGCTGGAAGGGAATAGAACCGACCTTGGAAGATCCAGGGAGCTTTGTGGACTAATACTACTCCTAAACTTTCTGGATAGTTTGCTTCAAAGCACTTGATCATGAATTTGACAGGGGCATAATCCTAGTAGGTGTGAGCAATCTTCTGCTTGATACTCAATGGGACTCAATTACCATGTTGGCCATTGAAAATCCAGTCATATCAAAAACAACACACTACAATCGTCAGCTGGATCTTTGCGAAACATCAGAATGACTTACAGCAGTATCGGCCGGAGGTGCTAGTAACATCCTTGCGGTTTCTATAGTGAAAACTGTGTATCTCTCAAGACTCTCCTCACTCTGTTCGCCTTGCTTGTGTAGGCGAACCCGTACAAAGCACATGGGCCTTCCCCCTTTATCAAGCCCATGTAGGAAACTCTTCCCTAACCGCATCTGAGCCAAAAAGCCTTCACCTAACTTCTGTCTGATCGCATCATTTCCATTCGCATCTTCGAGCGATCCAAGCTCGCCATTCTTCATAATATCGTCATCAACGTGTAAGTCTGACGCTCTCCATCGCATAGTAGAAATCATCATAACCAATGCCTTCTCCACATCCCACTTCCGAGCTCGCAAGAACCGCAACAGGAGCGCATCTGGGTGGTCATGTTTCACCATGCTCCAGAATGCTGCTCTGAGTGACTCTGGAGACAGACTTGCTATCGCGTCATGGAACTCTTTCGTCTGCCCGTACTTGTCGTCATCTGCAGCGGCTATGGGGGTTTTTGAGCCCGAATCCGTGGAAGCTATCGAGTCCGCATCACCGTCATGGTTCCTCCGCAGCATACCAAACCTCTTCTTCTTAGGCTTCTTCAACGACGAGGCTGTATCAGATCTCGCGCTGACAGCCGGAACAGGATCCGCATCCTGATCCATCACACCGAAGACTTGAAGAGTTGCAACCCAGAATTCCTTCAATTTGACCTCTTGCTCCGACGTCAAATTACCCACTCTTCCTGGAAGAGATGCGTCTGCCATATCGAAGTTTTCTGCTCCTTCTGACTCCAATAAGAACTTGAGGCCCTCTGATACCGACTGCTGCTGCTTCGGATTTGTTGGACTTTTGACGTCACTCGAGGAGATCGCGTAGAGAATCGCAACTACAGAAGCGACCAGGGCAAAAGTCCAAGTACCGGCGCTGCTTCGCAAAGGCTTTGGCGGGGTATATGTTGATCGGTGAGGAATACGCTCTGCGGTGCTCGGTGTATTAAATCCCCGTTGACTCGGCTGTCGCAAACTGCAAAGGCTGCGGCTTGTTGCGCAAGATTGAGTGCGTAAGCTCGAGGGTTGTGAGAATCGAGTCTCTCGGTGGGCGTAGTTTTGGGGAGAGGTTGTAGAAGAAGAAGAACAGAACGATGATTGGATTTGGTGGAGATATACAGTCGAGTGGTTCCGGGAAACAACTGCGGTCGAACGCAATAAGATATATGCCTTACTGATATTGAGACTGGAAGTGCGAACAGTCATCAAAGTTGTCATGGACAGTCAAGGGTCAAGGGTATTTGAGGTTGTAGAAGTATAGGTAGTCGCGGTGGGGGTTTTGTAAGCTTTTAGCTTAGTCCCTGTGAGTGTGATTTGATGCAGAGGGAAGCAATCAAGGGTTTTCTAGGAATGGGATGGAGGGGTATGTCAAGATGCGCAGGACATTAATAGACTGGGGTTGGTGTTGGCAACAGGACAGGATGTAACTCTTTGTTGTTTTACGGGGTATTATTATCCAGTCACTCATTCCCGAGCTTACCGTACCCCAATTTGCGCCTGTCTCTTGCTATTTTGAAGCTTTCATAAGTCGTCATCATTTTGTGCGTCTCTTGTACGCTTATTGCCTCTGCACAATTGCAGTAACCTCTCACGTGCGCATCGCGGGGCTGAGAGACGGCTCGCGTCGCGTGGAATCAACAACTGATTTCGTACGACGGAGGATACGAATACAGCAGCCCTATCGCTACATATCCTTCTCCATGTCATCCTCTACAACCCCTCAAGCAAGCAGCGTGAAGCGACCAACATCTGGCACCCGGAGACCCATTTCACGCCCAACAACTCCTCTCCGCCCATCCTCTCGCTCCTCTCTCCGCGAATCTGGCAAGTCAAGTGTAGCTGGAGCATCAGATGCGCCCTTGGAGGCATTTGAGCCTGCTTTTGCAGAGCTGTCGGATTCAATGGCCGACTTGGAGGCCAATTTCATGCATATGCAGTTGATGCATGAGAGTTTGGCTAGGTTCAGTGAGAACTTTGCCAGTTTCTTGTACGGGCTGAATATGAATGCATTTTGTGTGGACTTTCCAGAGGTACTTTACAAAGCTGAATAATGCAATAGATATTTACTGAATGTTGCAGGCTCCAATTCCTGAATCCTTTCGTAGAGCGAGGGACCAAGAGGATCAATTAGGTATGCTCACGAGCCAGCAAGTAACAACACGGCTGACGCTTTTACAGGCAGATCAACAAATTCAGAAAGGTTTCACGGTGAGATTGATGGAGAGACTACTTTCTTGTAAGTCATCTAAGCTCAGTGGAAATTTGCTATGCTAATCTTCTCAGGACCACTGATACATCCTTTGTCGAAAACCCACCCACATCCTCGAAAGCTACACCGAAATTTGCAACTCCTGCTCCAGCTTCGCGAATAGGAGGTAGCCGGGGTGGGATGGCGCCTGCTGGGAGAGGTGGTGCTGCGCGCGGCGGGCTCCGTGGTACTCGAAGTAGTGGTCTTGCTAGAGCAGCAAAGGGCCGCACTGTGAGATAGAATGATACCCCAATATAATGTCTAGCAACAGTCCCCGTGATGGTCGAAAGAGCAATGTCTTCTCTGCTGAAGTAATCAACATAGAGTGTCTCAAGTCGCCAGAGCATCCTCTTCCAACAACCCTGTATTCTCCATCTCTACCTCCACATCCCGAGTGTTTTCTTTCGCGGCCAGTCGAGGTCCATTATCCGGCGGCCGTTGACCAATAGCTGCTTCGGCTTCCTGTTGTGTGTATGGCTCTTCCTTTAACGCTTTCACTCTGGAGAAATTAAATTAGCTGCCATCTTGAGTAGTTAGAGTATGTGCCTTTACCTCCGCTTGTGTGTGCTTCCTTTTCGGTGGGTGACCATGCTGTGCTCGCTCTCAAACCATTTTGCGCATTCGATACAGTAGAATTGGCCGAGACCAGGCAGATCCTCTGGGGCTTTCTCACTCTTATGTCGTTGGAGATGCTCGGGTGACTTGAGGTCTTCTGAAATTTGGTCGAGGTCCCTTGCAATCGTATATCAGCTCGAGAACAGACAATAGCGGGGGTCTGCAACGTGGGGTATTTACCTGAGACGTCTTCTCGTCTTGGTCCTGGTGGTTTTTTGGGGAAGACCCATGGCTTCAGGCGGACAATGTTCAGCTGGAAGTAAGGCTTTGATTTGATAGTTACGGATTCGGAAGCTATCCTGGATATGTTGGTCTGGGTCTGCGGTTGGGAGAACAGGTGGAGCTGCTTGTCTCCAGGTCGGAAAAAAAAAGGTAAAAAAACGGCGTTCCGGCAAAAAGCGGCCGAGGCTGGATGTGCGCAAAATGCTACTGTTTCAGTGAACGGGTGCAGTATGACTTCACTTTGCATCTTTTTGTAGTGGCCTGTTGCAATTATTAATTGGATAAATTAAATCGCATTACATCACCTAGCTATTGTTTACTTTGCTTGACATTTGAACAATTCTCGGTGATGTTATAGCTGTCTCATAATACCATACGGATATACAGTACCATATAAACAGAGGAGAGAGAAAAAGAGGCTGAAAGCAAAGTCCGGTCACAAGCAAAACGGATCGAATCCAGAAAACCTTGGCTGGTCTGCAGGCAAAAGACTCGTCCGCTCATTGGCGGGAGCGTGGCAGAAATCCTGAATCGGAGGTTCGACGCTGCCACCCACTCGCCATCGTCCTCTGCAGTCAGTTCTGCAGTCAGTGCCATCCTGCCTCTTGACCATCGGCTACCCTCTGATTGGCCGGCGCGGAAGGAGCTCTCTGCCTTTGCGCCGTCAGGCCGAGTTGATAAGCTCCACTCTTCGTCAACTGGATTAAGCTCGGTACAGTATTTCAACTTTCGTAGCCATCTCCTCTCATCTTCCCGTCCTTTTTCTTTCCTTCTTTGCACAAGACAGCCCAACCTCAATCACCACCAACACTACCTACGATATCCGTCTTTCACATTGCTTCATCTCCTCTGGAACATTGTGACCACCACCAATATGCTGTCCAGACAGCTCCTGCGCGCGGCGCCTCGCGCTGCCTTCTCGAGGAGAATGGCTACTCTGGCCGATTCTCCCCTTGATAAGAAGGTCACCCAGAACATCCACGAGAAGAACAATTTCATAAATTACAAGAAGATGTCTGAGAACCTCTCAGTTGTCCGCCAAAGACTCAATCGTCCTCTCACCTATGCCGAGAAGATCTTATATAGTCATTTGGATGATCCTCATGAACAGGAGATCGAGCGCGGGGTATCCTACCTGAAGTTGCGCCCGGATCGAGTGGCTTGTCAAGATGCCACCGCACAGATGGCTATTCTGCAATTTATGTCTGCCGGCATGCCGTCCGTTGCGAATCCAACGACCGTTCACTGCGACCATCTGATTGAAGCTCAAGTTGGTGGTGCGAAGGATTTGGCCCGAGCCGTGGATATCAACAAGGAGGTCTATGATTTCCTCTCCACATCTTGTGCCAAGTACAACATTGGTTTCTGGAAGCCTGGATCTGGTATTATCCATCAAATTCTCCTCGAAAACTACGCTTTCCCCGGTGGTCTGTTGATCGGCACTGATTCGCACACCCCCAATGCTGGTGGTCTTGGAATGTGTGCCATTGGTGTTGGTGGAGCTGATGCTGTCGATGTCATGGCCAACCTTCCTTGGGAATTGAAGGCACCAAAGTTCATTGGTGTTAAGCTTACTGGCCAAATGTCCGGCTGGACTTCACCAAAGGGTACGTCTTCAATTGGCGTTTGTGGGGTTTATGCTAACTTTACAAGATATCATCCTGAAGGTCGCTGGAATCCTCACTGTAAAGGGGGGAACAGGTGCTATAGTTGAGTACTTCGGACCAGGAACTGAGACCCTATCAGCTACAGGGATGGGGACAATATGCAATATGCACGGAATCCTGCCCAGTTATCATGTGTGCCTTGCTAACATCTTTGCAGGGGTGTACGTTATCAAATTATGTCTCACTGCATTTGAGTCATTATTACAATCCCAAACCCCCTCCCCCCCCAAAGAACAATGAAAGCTGACTTCCGGTGTCTTTCAGGCCGAGATTGGTGCTACGACATCCCTTTTCCCATTCAACGACCGCATGTACGATTATCTTGCTGCTACAAAACGCTCTGAAATTGGTGACTTCGCTCGCACGTACGCTAAGGAGCTCAGAGAAGATGAAGGCGCCGAATATGACCAAGTGATTGAGATCAACCTTTCGGAATTGGAACCCCATATCAACGGCCCATTTACCCCTGATCTCGCTACTCCAATCTCCAAATTCAGCGAGGCTGTCAAGGCTAACAACTGGCCCGAGGAGCTTAAGGTTGGATTGATTGGATCTTGCACAAACTCATCCTACGAGGACATGTCCCGCGCAGCGTCAATCGCGAGAGATGCGCTTGACCATGGCCTGAAGGCGAAATCTCTATTCACCATCACCCCTGGTTCGGAACAAATTCGCGCGACAATAGCACGTAGGTATCCCTCTTACCTGTACAGAGAACATAGCTAAAATTCAACAGGTGACGGTCAGCTGGCAACATTGGAGGAGTTCGGTGGTATGGTTTTGGCTAATGCGTGCGGGTAAGTCGACCTTTCACTCGAGCAAAATTCCCCAACGATTATGGAACATTCTCCACTTAACCCAGCTCCCTCCAAACCATCGTTCAAAGAAGCACAACTAACTCCGATATCTTTATAGTCCTTGTATCGGTCAGTGGGATCGCAAGGATGTACAGAAGGGGGAAGCCAACTCCATCCTATCATCCTACAACCGGAACTTCACCGGACGTAACGATGCCAACCCCGCCACCCACTCATTCGTCACCTCCCCAGATCTCACAGTCGCCATGACAATCGCCGGGTCTCTTCACTTCAACCCTCTTACCGACAAATTGAAGGACAAGGACGGAAATGAGTTCCTCTTGTCCCCACCAACTGGTGCTGGACTGCCTACCAACGGTTACGATGCTGGCGAGGATACATACCAAGCCCCACGTCAGTTAAATCCCCCCCCTCTCTGAGACCATACTAACCTATTCAATAGCTCCCACCGGTACTGCTGTTGCCGTCGCAGTTTCACCAACCAGCGATCGATTGCAGCTTCTTGAGCCATTTGCCGCCTGGGATGGCAAGGATGCTACTGATATTCCTATTCTCATCAAAACAAAAGGCAAGACTACCACTGATCACATTTCCATGGCTGGCCCTTGGCTCAAGTACCGTGGCCATCTGGACAACATCTCCAACAACATGTTGATTGGTGCCATCAATGCCGAGAATGGAGAGGCCAACAAGGTCAAGAACTTCACAACTGGAAAGTACGATGCTGTCCCAGCTACCGCTAGAGACTACAAGAAGAAGGGCATTCCATGGGTTGTCGTTGGAGACTGGAATTACGGCGAGGGAAGTTCAAGAGAACACGCAGCACTTGAGCCCAGACATCTTGGTGGTCTTGCCATCATCACCCGAAGCTTTGCCCGAATTCACGAGACCAACTTGAAGAAGCAAGGAATGTTGCCTTTGACCTTCATAAACCCCGAGGACTATGAAAAGATTAACCCAGAAGACAAGGTTGACCTCATGTGCACCGAACTTGCTGTCGGCAAGCCAATTACCCTTCGGGTGCACCCCAAGAACGGCGAGACTTTCGATATTAAGCTGGCGCATACCTATAATGCTCCACAAATCGAGTGGTTCAAGAATGGCAGTGCGTTGAACACAATGGCTAAGGCAAATGCTTCTTCTTGAGGGGACGGTGTCTATTGTACTTTATAGCAGCAAATGGAGTTTTCTTACACCTTAATCATGGGTATCTCGAAATTGTGATGCCGGCTATCTCTGAACAATGTCTCACTGTCTTTGAGTAACTAATCATTGGTTCGAAATTGTGATGCCGGCTATTTATCGAATCGAATCATGTCTTACTGTCTTTTGAGTAGTTATATAGAAGCAGGAGTCAGGGTTTGGGGGTGGGTTTCTTAAATAGCGAGATGATAAGAGACGTCGACATTACCGACGACATATAATGGTTGTAATAGACTGGCCAGCTTTGCTAGCAATAATTCTCGTAAGACCGGTGCCCAATGATATAACCCATATAGTGTTTTACGGCCTTTCCCACAAAAGAACCATCAATTATACACTCCCCTAAGCTTGTTGTTATGCTTCCTATACTAATCGT
>QGMI01000135.1:0-58640 GCA_007821535.1 Lachnellula occidentalis | reverse complement strand
AAATATAGAGTTTATTATTATTATTATTAAATTTTTCCTTCTCTTTTATCTTTCTCTATTTTCTCTCCCTTTCTTTCTCCTTCTATTCTTATCTCTTTATTCTCTCCTTCTATCTAGTATTTCTCTTCTACCTTTCTTTCTTTTTAGGGATTTCTATTATTACTTAGTAGAGCTTTAACGAAGGTAAAATAGTATTAAAATTATAATACCTTAATATATAAAATTGTAGAAACAATATACGATACTTCTTCTTATCTTTTATATTAGATAAACTCTCTTTTGTATCTTATATCTTCAAACTCGCAATATTAAGAAAAATATTATTATCTGGAGATTTAGATTTTTACGCTAAATCTAGGCTAGCCAGGTTAGCCGGCTAAGATTTTTTAGTATCTTCTAAATTTTCAGACTTAATTATAGAATAAATATATAAACTAGAATACAAATAGGAAGCATTACCTAAAGAAAATAGAGGATTTAAAATAGAGGAAATATAAAAATAACATTTAATATAAAAATAAGGAAAACCTATACTATACTCCTTTGCTTCCCTTAGGGGATAGCTTTTCTTAATACCTCCTCTCTCTTTAATATCAAGCTTTAGTTTTCTAGTTCCCTTAGATCCTAAGTAGGATCATATATAGTAACTAGAGCTTGCCTTTAGAGGAAGGTAGTATTATCTTTAAAAATTCCCTATTAAGATCTATCTCTAGGGTAGATAAATAAGAACTCTATCTTCTTAAGGAATAGTTATCCTAATAGGATATTATTAGATATTATATCCTAGAGGAAGAAGGTAGAACTTGTATTAATATTACTAATATAAATATTAATATCTTAGATTACTCCCTTAAATTTGAGCTTTATTCTAGTAGTACTTATTACGTTTAGACGTCCTACTTCCTCGATTAGTAGCTATAGTAGGCTTCTAAAAGCGTATAGTATAGTATTAATCTCCGTACTAGTATTAATCATTCCTACTACCTTATTATAATTCCCTCTCCTATTTATAATATAGATTATTATTAATGGTATAGGGGAAGCAAAACCCTTCTTTAGATATTCCTTTATTAGACTATTAATTAATAGCCCTTCTATTTTATCTAACCTTAGTAAGCTTGCTTTCATACCTACTAGCAAGGCTATATATTATAAGAACTTCATAACTATCTTAATAAAATCGCTACCTAATAAGTAGGTCTTAATTATAGATATCTCAATCTTATATCTTTTAAAAACATATTATATAACCTCTTCTAGTAAGTACTAGGTTAATATAATATCCTAGATAGTATTTTCTATAGCTTTCTACCCTCTTGCTTATATAATCCTCTCCCTTATTTTTATAATAAGGGGAATATCTATCTTCTAAATAGTAGATACCTTATTTATTAGTATAATAGCTAGTATAATATCTATTAGCTCTATTATCTAGGATCAGGTTCCTTAAATTAGTTTTATAGTTATTACTTAAGGAATCTTAGGTCTACTAAAGTTAGCCTTAACTAATATAGCCTATTCCTTTTTATCCTACTTATCCTTCTAATAAGTATCTTTCTATACTCTTTTTTTTTAAACTACATTTGCTTATAAGTCTACTTCTTATTAAGCTATCTTAGACTAAATACTAAAGGGGTTCTTACTATTATCTTTATTATATTTATCTCTATTTATACCTATACTATTAGCTTAGAAGCCTATATAAGGTTTAGCTTATAGTCTCTATAAGATCTTAGTTACTTAAAGTTGCTCCTTCTTTCTCTATTTGCTTAGATCTAGATGAAACTTAAGAACGTTTTTTATAATACTAAAGAGCTTATAGTAAAGAGGAATCCTTTTATTAGTCTTTTGTATAATACAAGGTCTTATCTATAGCCTTAGGTTTTCCTTTATTCCTATAAATATTATACTATTATCTATAATATAGAAAGTCTTATTAGCTAAACATATATACTAAATTAGATAACTAGTTAAGTAGTAGTATATAGGAATAGGTCCTTAAATAAAGTCAGGCTTTTTAACTCCTTTATATATCTAATAAAAGTTCTTACCCTAAGGGTTTCTACTATTTAAGTTATACTTTCTATTTGAGTTATATAAGCCTCTATTCGAGTCTTTATACCTATTTCCTCTACTAGATATACCGTTTCGTATTCCCCTATTATATCTTCTAGTAGTATTAATGTATAAAGCTTCTTTATTAGGTCGTATTAGTATAAGATTATTATTAAAGTTATAAGAAGTATTCCTGAATTCCTATAACATTTTGAACTATTCTTACTATAATCTAGTAATATTAGTCTAACTAATAGATAGTTAGCCTACTACTTATATGAGATTATTAATAATTTTATTAGGTTTTAGCTTAAAAGCTCGAGTCTTAATTACTATCTTCTAGCTTATATAGGGAGTCGGTAGCCTAGGATAGCTATACTTAGTATTAAGAGGTAGAAGGAGAAGTAGGTTAGTACTAGGGGCTAGTAAGGGTAATAGTTTAGTTCCTAATACCTTATTAGATTCGTAATAGCTAGAAGTCGCTTATACTTACTTTATCTATTATTCAAGTAGTATACTTCTCTATTAGATATCTTAATCCTAGATGCTTCTATAAATAGGCAATAGTAGTCCCCGAATTTAGTATATCGAATATAGTATCTTATTCTTCTTAATATTATAACTGCTACTTGTTTTAAAAGTCCTTAAAGGAAAATATTATATAGCAATATATCCTTAGTAGGTAAGTCCTTAGGGAACACTTTAGCCTAGATCCTATTAAAGTCCGTAAGGTAGTACTATAGATCGTCCTCTAAGTAGGATTAGCTCGAGATAGTTTAAAGATATATAAAAGTATTTTCTCTTTATATAGGGTCCTATTCCTTAAAGTACGCGAGTAAAGCCTAGTAGAATTCCTCTTTATTAAAAGGTTCTTAATAATATTTAGGTATACCTTTAATATCCTTCTTTACCTAGGGTTTTAAGTTATATTACTCGAGGATCCTTCTCTTAGCTTTATCCCTAGTTATATTATACTCTTTAGCTTATTCCTTGAATCTATCTAGAAAACTAGAGACTCTAGTTCTATTAAATACTAGTAGTAAAGGTCTAGCCGGGCTTCTAGTAATAATATATACCCTACTTCCCTCAACTAGAAGTTAATATGCCTAATCTCTAATTAGGCACGTTTTACTTAAGGGGTTTAGTACTTTAGATAGTTGATATACTATATCTATTTAAAATCGAGATATGCTTCCTTATTAGTATTCCAGGCCTTACGGTACTCTACTAGATGCTTCTATTATTATATGATTAGTCCTCTTTCCTCCTCTTTCTATTCCTATACCTATTCTTCCTTTATCTTATCCTAATTTAAACGTATGCTTTTCTAAAGCTCCTATCTTGATATATATAGGAGATTCATAAAGTCTAATCCTTAGTACATATAGTTCTTCTTATAGTTCTATTAATAAAGGCAGCATATAGCCCTCTTAGCTAGTTGAATAAGCCCTAGAGTATGAAATATTAGATTTAATATTTAGACTATAAACCTGACTAGAAGGTTATCTAGATTTAGTATATAATTAATAATTACCTTTTCCTTATAATCTACTTCTCTTAGGAACGTTCTTATTTGCTAGATCTATTTATACTTAGTTCTCTCAAATGCTCTTTATTATAGATACTTTATAAATAGGTTTCCTTCTACGTTTACCCTTCTTTTGAAATAGAAAGTCTTATTTAGGAACTTTCTAATAGCTTCTACTTCCTTAAGGGTTAGAGCTTTAGTTAGTATAACTTATAGTCTATTTTAGTACTAGTAGTTACTTAAGGGGTTATTATAATAAGTCGCCTAGTTAAGGTAAAGTAGGCCAAGAGGTCTTAGCTAATAAATATAAGCATTTTGCTAGCTTTCTTCTATAATAGGAATATAATCGTAAAGGTCTTCTATTAAGTCAATTAGTAATAGCATTTAGTTCTTATAAGGTTCCTACTAAAAGAAGATTAGTAGAACTTATTATAATAGAAACTCTTCTTAGGATTCTTAAAGCTTTCCTTTTAGAAGAGCTTAAGCTTTAGGAAGGGAATCTAAGAAGGGTATTTTAGGTCTAAGTATCTTTAAAGGATAAAGTAACGCTTGGTTCTCTATAAGTGCTTAGTAAAGGAGGTATATTAATAGTTATAGCTTCTAGTAGTAGTAGTAATTATTATTAGATTTAATATTCCTATTAGCTTATGCCTTTCTCGAATTATAATATTAGAAGGTTAACTTTACTAACTATATATACTATAAGGATAAAGAGATCCTTTAGTCTCTTTAACTAAATATATAGTATCCCTAACTATAAGAGATAGAAGTCTATAAGTCCTAGTTCTTCTATTCTTACTATCCTTTTTCTAGTCTTAGAGCGAGCCTTTTCCCTACTTTATAAGACTCTAGGTAGAATTCTCTATCTAGTAATATTTGATTTATATCCTAGAATTACTTCTAGCTATATTTTTAGTTTAGTCTAATAAGGTTTCTATAACTCCTATATTATTATTAGGAAATAAAAGGTACTTAAGGTGCCTTGCTTTTCTAAATTCTTATTAGTTACTTTTATCATCTTGTATAATAATATAATTTTAATACCTAACTATTTTAGAATCCTATCTTTTAATTAATAATACAAATAATTTCTTTTAATAATTAATAAAATCTATTAAGGCTTTTAGTTATAACTCATTCTATTCTTTCTTAGGGTTAAATTGCTTCTTACTTTATCTTATCCCCTATTTTTAGTTTAGTTAGTTAGTTAGTATAATAAATACTTTCTACTTATCTTTAACTATAAATCATTTAGAATAATAAAGTTGTAACGACTTTATTAATATCTATTTAACTTCTTATATAGGTTACTAATATTAAGAAGTCGATAAGAGATATATATATCCTTATAGTATATAACTTGCGAAAGTAATAATACTATAAAATATAAGACTAATAGAAGGGTAGGAATTATATAGTAAGGAAGAGGATCGATTCAAAAGAGTGTATATTTAATAGCTAGCTAATCTAGCGATCGTAGAAGAACTTATAGCTATACTATAGTTAGGTTATCTAACTAGGCTTTATCCGGCTAGGCTGGCCGGCCTACTTTAGTAAAAGATAAGGAGTAAAAGATAGAGCGCAAAATCTCCCTACCATAGTAGTAAAGCCGGTCCTAGGTAAGACAATTTAAAAGAAGAAGCTCTAAAAGCCGAATAAGACGCTTTAGGAGAAACTATAGGAATAGGCCTAGCTAGCTAGAATAAAGTCGCCTAAACCTAAGCCTAAGCCGCAAAATAGCATTATTATTAATATACTAGATAATAGACTACTATAAGTGAAACCTAAGCCGGTAGTAGTATCTACTAAACCTAGAAAAGAAAAGTATTCTATAAGAGATAAGGAAGTAAACGACTTATCTAATATATAGATAGTAGATAATAAAGGAGATAACTAATTAGAGGTTCTAAAAGCAAGTTATACTATAAAACAAGCTAAGGTATAAAAGGTACTAAAAGCTATAAGGATCATAGAAGAGTTATTATTTAAAGCCTAAGTGCAAATACCTATTAGACTACTAGAACTAGGTATTAATATCAGAAATCTCATTATAGGATTAAGTCTAATAGATAAGAGAATACTAGATAAAAGCTTGGCAGAAAGGAAGATTAACCGGAAAATAAGAAAGATACCTACTAAGGCTAATATCCTAAACTTTACCTACTATAAGGAACTAAGGAGACTAGTTAGGATTGAGAATTTCATTTATTAAGAAGTAGAATCTATAGAATCTATAGAAGTCAACTTGATAGAATTTATAGGATTTACTTACTATATCTCTCTTATACTAAAGGTAATAATTACTATTAAAGGATAGAATAAAGTAATAGATTACTATATAACCCTAGATAGTAGAGCCGAAGTTAATATAATAAGTACTACTACTATATCTAAGGCTCAAGTCACTTTTATCCTAGATTATAAAATGTAAATAACTAGTATTATAGAAAGTCAAAGCAGATTCCTAAGATTTGTAGATAATATTATAATAGCAATTAGGAATATAGTTATATACTCCTAGTTTTATATTATCCTCTATAAGGCTAAGAAAGTTATCTTAGGGATACCTTTTTTCTAATAAGCTAGGATAAGCTTTTACTATCCTTAGGATAGTATAGGCAGACCTATTATAGGTCTACTAGTTAACCCTAAAATAGGGGATATTACCTAATTTATTACTAATAAGGCAATAGAGCCTAAGAAGGGTAAGGACTCGTTTAGAATAATTATATTACCTAGTAAATCTAAAGACTCTAACTTAGATTAGTAACTAGGAAATAACTTTAGCTATTAAGATAATATTAATACTAAAGTTACTAATATAGAAGTCAACTATCTAGAAGTTATAGAAGTCGACTAGCTATATAAGTAATTCGAACTAGGAAAAGAATATAGATGCCTTACTTGCTATTAAATATATAATAAAGAAGTAAGGTTTTTAGATTGAATTATTTAAGAACTTTATAATAATATAAGCAAGTAGGTACTAGATTAAGTAGCTAGGATCGAAGAAGATCTAGAGCTTCTGTATAATAAGTATAAGACTACTTTAGTAGCTCATAGAAGACAAAACATTAATATCTTCTCTATTACTAGCTAGGAATGAATTAATAGATATCTATAATAATACTATCCTGAGGCCCTATTTATACCTATAGGGATAGTATGCAAATAGTACCTATTTGATTAGAATTACTAATTTAGAGTTATAATAAACCTAGTACTATAGAATCCTATAAGCTAGTAGTAACCTAATCTATAGCTTGTAGAAGGATAAAACTAGGTCAAAAGCATTTTCGATTTTATAGAGATAGTACTAGACCTTATATAGGAAGGTATCTTCTTTAATAAGCTATATTATAGGAGGATTATTAATAAAGGGATAATCTATGAGAATAGACTTCTAGAAGCTGAAGTAAATAGAATCGCTATAGAATATAAGCTTAAGTAATAGTTCTAATAAATAACTACTAAGGTTAATACTATATATAAGACTAAAGATAAGAAGGTCAAGCCTATTAACTAAGACTAAGGTAATAGGAAAGTGCCTAGTAGAAGAAAAGACTAGTATAAAAGGTTAAAAGCGTATAATACTCTTTAAGAGCATATTAAGGAATTTAAAGACTATATAATTCTACGATTTATAGACATTCCTAAGGGATCGCGATTAACTAAAGAAAACCTAAAAAGACTAGATATCGTATAAGGACTATGACCTATTAAGTAATGATATCTAAAAGAAGTACTAGTAGTACAAGAGAAGGCTATTGCCTTCGACTAGACCTAGTATAGGGTCTTTCATAAAGACGTTTTACTACCTATTATACTAAACGTTATTAAGTATAAAGCTTAGTAGGTAGCTAACTTTCTATATCCCTAAGCGCTATTACTAACGGTAATCTAAATGCTATAAGAATGCCTAGAATAAGGTATAATTGAGTATTATGATAGACTATATTAAAACCCTTAGTTTCTAGTTGTAAAGAAGCAACCTAGAACCTACTAATTGATTAACTCTATAATAAAGTTAAATATAGTAATAATACGAGATACTAATTTACTTCCCTCTATTAATAAATATTTAGAAGCATTTACAGGATATATATAGGCGATACTAATCGATATATTCTCTAGGTATAATAATCAAGTACTATATAAGAAGAGTCGAAATATAATAGTATTCTTTATACCTATTAGACTAGTCCGAAATACTAGACTACCGATAGGAGCAATGAATTCCATAGCCTAGTTTATATAGACTATAATGTTTATCTTTAATAAGCTTATACTAACTATAGCAATTCCCTTTATAGATAATATAGGTATTAAGGGACCTTATACTAACTATAATAGAGAAGAAATCCTATAATTCCTAGGTATAAGGCGATTTATGTTTAAGTATATCTATAATATTAATAGATTACTTAAAGTCTTAGA
The DNA here is from genome assembly GCA_007821535.1 of Lachnellula occidentalis. Taxonomy (NCBI): domain Eukaryota; kingdom Fungi; phylum Ascomycota; class Leotiomycetes; order Helotiales; family Lachnaceae; genus Lachnellula; species Lachnellula occidentalis. Next base: position 50,620 of record QGMI01000135.1, on the reverse strand, counting down.
GTAAGTAGGAACTACTATTAGGGAAAAGTCTAAATTCTATATAGATAGCCTAGATATAGTTAGTTTTATATATAACTCTAAAGGTAGGGAACCCTTAGCCTTAAAGGTCTAAAAGATCTTGAAGTAGGAGAAATATAAGAGTATTATAGAGGCGAAATGATTCTTAGGAATAATAGGCTATTTCTATATCTAGATTAAAGGTTATATAATAATTTATAAGCCTATCTATAAGCTCTTCAAAAAGAATATTATATTCTACTAGGATCTTAAAGTTTATAGTATTACTATAAAAAAGCTATAGTATATACTATCTACCTTTCTAATACTTATTTATATTAACTACTTAGTTAGAATACCTGATATTATTATTCTAGTAGATACTAGTATTAAAGGATAAGGAGGCTACCTAGGCTAATAAGACCCTATAAGCAAGAAGGTACGCCCTATATAGTATAAGAGTAGCAATTAGAACTATATAAAGCGAAACTATAATACTACTAAATGAGAAGCTTATAGAATACTTAAGATCTTAAAGAAACTACAAGTTTAGCTTATAGGAGTATACTTTATCTTAGAAATTAATGCTAACGTACTCGTAGTATAACTAAATAGAAGTACTATAGACTACCTAAATGCTCTTATTACTTACTAGTTAGCTTAGATTCGCCTCTTCAACTTTAAAGTTTGCTATATTACTAGAAGTACTTATATTATAGCTAATGCCTTATTAAGACGACTACCCTACCCTAATAATTCGAGTATATCTAATAAGGATATCGATAACTAGATACTAGTAGAACTTAGAGTAATAGAGATTATACTAGTTACTATAAAGGAAGAGGAAAGTAAGGTCTTAGATATATTAGATACTAGGCTAGATTCTAATAAAAGGCAAGATAAGACCTACTTTCATCTAGTCTAGTATTAGATCAAGAAGGAGATATAAGAGTATTAGAAGCAACTAGAAGAAGAAATAGATTTTAGTATAGATAATACTTCTAATACTCCTAAAGCTAATAATAACTAACCTCTCTTAATATATAAGTATAGCAAATTCTACCTTAAAGTAGGGAAGTTCCTAATAACCCTTAAGAAACTAAAAGATATAAACCTAATATAGTTCTAAGCATTTAAGAAGAAGGTATCTTATTTTGCGGTTTACTATTATAAGCTATAGAAGTTACCTAGAAAAGGGTATCCTATAAGGCTTATAGTAGATAAGCCTAAAATGAAGAAATAAATTCTAAAGGAAATATATAATAAAACGGGATATAAAGGTCATAAGAGCACTTATACTAGGATTGCTACTTGATACTTTTAGGATAGAATCTATATAGATATTAAGTACTACCTTAAGACTTATCTAGAATACTAATTCAGGTTAATATATTAACTAGAAGAAGCTTTATTTCCTTAGACTATTAATAGAATATTTAAATGCTAGGATATTGATATTACTTTTATACTACCTAAAAAGGGTAAAATATATCTTATTATTACTAGGGATAACCTCTCTAGATACCCTAAAGCTAGGGCACTTGCTAATAAAGATACTATAAGTATAGCGAAGTTCATATAGGAAGAAGTGATTTATAGGCATAGACTATTTAATAGACTATAAGTTAATAGTAGTAGAGAATTTAAAGCTAAAGTCATTAAGCTCCTAAATAAAATAGGAGTTAATAGAATTATCATTAGCTCCTATAATGTATATACTACTAGCTAAATCGAATATAGATATAGGCCGATCAAAAATGCGCTAGTAAAGATAGATAGTCTATAGCTAGATAATATCCCTATAGTTCTTCTTATAGAACGGATAACTATATTAGTATCAATAAGGTTAATTCTATTTTATATAGTAAGTAGATAAGAAGCTATACTACTAATCGAATCTACTATAATAATATAGTAATATCTCTTTATATAAGAAGAAGTCAAGGATTATAATAATCTGATCAAGCTTAGAGCACGCTAGTTCTAGTTATAAGACGAAGATATTATAGAAGCCTAATTGCAGAAAACTTAGAAATACTAAGAAAGGAAGGAAGTATAAGACTTGAAATATAGCCTATATACTAGACTATTCAAGGTTAGAGATATTATACTATAATAGGATTTGACTTAGGAAATCAATATATTAAATATAATAAAACTCGACTTTTATTAGCTAGGACTATACTAAATTAGGGAAGCTAATATTAATAAAGGTTATTTCAAATTAAAAGAACTTAGTAATAATAGGATACAATTGAAAAGAATAGTCTCTATAAACAAGCTAAAGCTATTCTTTTAATAGGATAGATAGTTCTATAGTAATAGTAATATAGCATTAATAGATTTAGAGTTAGAAATAATAGATAAGTTATTATAAGAAGAACTACTAGACTAATATTAACTATATAGTCGCGGTACTATTATAAGATATCTAGCGCTGAATAATTCTTTAGATAATGTGATAGAATAGACTCGAGACGAGTTATATATCGTTCTATAAGGGATAAGGTTTATATGTAAGCTTTTATGACTTCTTTTTAATAATATAGCAATTATAGTAGAGCCTAGATACCCTTATACAAGATAGGAAGTACCTTAGCCTATTACTAATATAATAATATAGTATATCTATAAGGTCCCTTCAAGAAGGTATTAGCCCCTATACTATTAATACTAAAGGCATAAGAAGTATGAGATTTTTAATCAAGATAATAATTATACTAGAGAAAGTATATATAAAACTAAGATACCAAGGCTAGTCGTATCCTAAGTAATAGCTAAAGTAGGATAATCCTTATTATTTTAACCTATCTAAAAAGGATACCTTTCTTAAAGTTTTATATAAGAATAATTATTAGTAGTTTTATAATAAAAATTCTAAAGCTATAAAGTTAAGAGGAAGGAAGGTAGATAAAAAGGAAAGGATAAGGATATATAAAAGTTAAAAATAAGAAAAAGCAAAGTTTATAATAGGTAGCTACCTTAATAATAATGATAGTAGTGTCCTACTACTATTATTACTACTATTATTACTCCTAGATAAAGTATAAGTAAGTTAGTAATTAGTAGAATAGTATTATATAAACCTAGATAGAGATTCCTCTAATAATAAGGTACTATTAGTAAAAAGATAGTAATAACTATATTAAATAGTTCTAAGAAAGCTTAGATATTAGAAGAATAGTAAAGTCAAGAGTTTATATAAAGTTAATAAATAAAAGTAGGAATAATAAAAGCATGAAGATAATAATAATAATAATGAAATACCAAGAGGTTCTAGTAGAGATTAGATCATAGCTTTCCCTAGGATATAAATATTAGGTACTACTTCCCTAATACCTACTAGGTACTCCTAATATAAAAGCAAAGAACGTAAAGTATAGGAATGTTTAGGATACTTCTTAAAATACTAACTTAAGATATTAGTAATAAATTAGAAAGGTTAGATATAGAAACTTATTATATGCAAATGATAATTAAACCGACCTACTCTAGGGCTAATAATAGTATTAGAAGTCTAAGTTAAGATAATAACTAAAGGCCGAAGCTTACTATAGGAATTACAATAGTAGTAGCTTATAGAGGAAGGCTTTCTAATAAGCAGAAGAAAGTATTTACTTGCAAGTAGTACTTCTTATAATAATATATAAAGGTATCTAAGTTAGACTTAATATATTAGAAGTTATTAAAACTAGAAGTATTAGTAATAAAATAGTTAATAAGAAAATTAGGAGAACTTCTAAACCTAAAATATTCAAGCTGAGTATAAAGTATATCCGATATTATTAAGAACTAGAAAGGTTAGTAATAGTACTATTAATAAAGGAACGGGAAGATATCTAAACCTAAAATATTCTAATAAAGAGAAGAAGTTTAAGGTCTTTCCGGACTAGAGCTAGCAAACGAGCTAGTAATCCCTAAACGAGAGGCTAGTAATAATATCATAGACTCCTCTACTCTATCCTAATATTATATCCTTATTATTATATTAATAATAGACTTATTATAATAGCATTAAAAGAAGTTAGAAAATATACTAGACTTTAGTAAAATGGACTTAGAAAGTTTTAGAAATTTAGATTTATACGAAGTCGAAATGTTATAATTAAGTAAGCATATTATTTATTTTCTAGTATAAAAATTAGTACTAAACTAAACGACAATCTCTAAAGTATATACTAGGTAAATAAGAACTAAGAAGGGCTGAAGCTAAAAATGATAATGCAATTAATAGCATTAATGAAATTGAATTGAATAAATTTAAGAAGGAAGTTAGTAAAATCGAGAACGTTATAGAAATCTAGTAATAAGATTAGTATAAAAAACGATACTAAGATCTCTAAGGAATACGTTTATTACTTAATATACTACTATAGTATCTTATCAAAGTATTAGAACTTTAGAACCTTATACTAAAACTGATATTAATATTAAACGACTATTAAATAAACTTGATAGTAATAATAAAGTTGATAGTAATATTAAGCGACTAAATGAAAATAGTAAGGAAAATCGTAGAAGTAACTTAAAACTAGTATATAAAGTCTATACTTTAGTGCAAAAATTAATACTAGAGTTGATAAAAGATATAAAAGGAAGTACTTACTATTATATCTTCTTGACGAGTTTTAAAAATTATCGATATTATTAAAAAGCTATAGAAGCAGTCATATTTATATAAAGTTACTATCGATTAGCTAACTCTCTAGTAAATTAGAAAGCAAGCTAGTAATATTAAAACTATTAATATACTTAAAACGTAAAAATATTAAAGGTTTTAGTAGAATTAGTAAATCAAAGTCGATAGATCGAGATCTAGAATATATTATTTAATACTTTAATAATAACTAAATTCTACTTAGGATATATAGAAAGGAAATCGGACTGCTTAGTATATATCTTTAGATAGAATGATGATAGTATTAAGACTTAGAAGACTTAGATATTAATAATGAAATTCGATCTTAGACTACTAATGCTAGTAATAGAATAGAAATATATAGAACTAAGATAAAGTAACAAACGACTTAAAGATATTAATAGCAAATATATTACTTAATAGTAATAAAGTTATAGAAAGCATTAAAAATATTAAAATACTAAGATATAAGAAGTTATAAAGTTTTAGGGATTACTAAAAGCAAAGGAGGTTATAAAGAAGCTGGATTCCAGATTCGGCTTAGCGTTCCCTATTCACTAGAAAAAGAGGAGTATATTTCGTCATTAGTTAGATTCTTGCCTATATACTTATTATAAAGTATTTCTTTGCGTTTTAACTTAGTTTTTAGTAGTAAAATACCACTTTTTATATACTACTTAGGACGAATAAGTTATTCTATAAGGGACGAATATCATAAGGTTGTAATATACTACTATATAATAAATAGTCAGGTGCTTAAGCTATAGGAAGCCTTATAAAATAGGGCTTCTCTACTTACTTAGAATACTATCTATTTTATAATATATTTATTATAACCCCTTATTATTTTACTTATTAATTATAAGTATTCTATAAGTCAGATCCTAGCTATAGAGTTTGTAGTTGTATTGCCCCTTAATAATAGTTATATCCCTTTAATAAGAGGACATTCTTTTATAGACTCTACATAGGCTTAGTATATGCTTATTTTAATTATAAGCTAATAAAATCATAAGTTGATTTATCCTCTCGCTTAAATATTAATAGCTACTTAAAAAGTATTATACTATATCTCTATAAGCTATTTATACCTCTCTTGCTATTAAAGATCGACTAGTAGTATTTATTCATACTAAGCAGATTAAGCAATATCCTAAGGGTATAAACTTACTTAGTATATATTATATATATCTTAAGTATATGTAAAGCTAATACTAGCTAGGTGTTTAGTAGGAGTTTTGGTTAGATGTATTAAAAAGCAATAATATGCAATAGATTCAGAAGATCTATTTTACCCTAGATTAGTAATACTTTCTTATTATTTATTATACTATATAGCAAGCTTAAGTATTTATAGATTATAAGCATCTTAAGATAGATATATCTTTTAAAATAGTTGCAGGAAAGATAAATCTATTTTTATTTATTAGATAGCATATACTTTCTAAGTATATATTAAGTATATACTTGCTATATATACTATATATACTAATAAGCTCCTAGGGATTATCCTATTTTACTACGTCTTTACTAACTAAAATATATAACTAGAATATAAGATTATATTTAAGATAATATTTATAACCCTTTTAGAAGCTAGCTGCTATCTTAATATATTTCCATATATGTATAATACCTAATAAGGGGTATAAATAATTAGACTTGATATATATAAAAAGTAGGTAGGTAGTAAGTATACCTTTTATATATACTAAGCATATACTAAGTTATTATAAGGCTAGGCGATTACCTTTATCAACTTGATCCTAGTTATAAGTAGAATAAGTATCTATAGTATATACTTATCTTTTATATAATATATCTTAAGTATAACTTTACTAAGAAGTTTCTATTATATCTTATATAATATATAATCCTTAATAAGATTTTTAGTACTCTATCAACTAAGGTTCTCGCTTAGCATATATAGGGCATATACCTAATTTATCCTAAGCTTAAATCTTAGGTAGTTAATAAGCAACCTAAGTAGCTTATTATAAGGCTTACTTAATTAGTATCTAAAGTTCCTATTATATATTAGACATTTGCTTGCAAGCATATAGGCAACTCTAAAAGTAGTCACTTTTAGGAAAATAACTTTACTAGCTAGAAAACATTACTATTAAATACAATTCTTAAGTATATACCTTTAGTATATACTAAGCCTATACCTCCCCTATACTAACTTCTTACTTAGGCTAAAGGTATATATAATTAAGCTTTTTAATAAGGTTAAGACATATGTTATATATAGAATTGCATTAACATAGTGTAATTAAAGTAAGCAAAACCGCTTAGCTAAACTAGGCTAGAAGAAAGGTTAGTAAATCCTTTTAATTATTACTCTCTTTTAATAAGTATACTAAAAGTAATAAACCAAATATATTACAAAGTAGTAGAATATTAATAGAGATATCTAGAAGTTCCCTTAAACCCTAAAAATCTATATTATACTATATTTCTATTATATTAGTAAGTACCTACACCTTAAGTATAAGTATATTATATACTTATCACACTCTTATCATCTACTAAGCATATGCCTACTAGTACTATACTAGATAGTACTATAGGCAAAGATAATATAAGGGTAGCTAATAATATAATTATTATTAATACAAGCTTAGTATATGCAAGGCATATGCCTCCTATATAGCCTAGTATAAGTCAGTAGCGGAAATATCTAGCCTCTAAGATTTCTACTACTAGCACACCTATAGGCATAGTTAAAGACTAAGTAAGCATTTTATAAGAGCGTATTTAAGTAGTAAAAGAAGTAAAAAGATAGAAGTAACTTCTATTAGAAGAATAGCAATTACTTTTAAAACTAGAAGCATTAAAGAAGTAGTATATTATAATAATAAGTATAGCATATTTCAAGTATATATAAAGCATATATAAAGTTAAGTAGTTTAGCTAAAAAAAAGTTTAATAAACTATAAACAAAAAAACTATATAAAGGAGCTAGAGGCCTATAAGCATATACTTAACCTATACTTACCTTAAGCCTAATATATACTAAAACGCAAATTCTATTATGTAAATAAACAACTATTATATTCTAAGCATATACTAAGCCTAAGCTCTATTATTAGGATTCTCTATAAAGAAAGTAAGAGAACTATAAGCTATATGTATTAGCTATATATATGCTAAGTATATACTAAGGACTTATAAGGGATAATAGTATTAGTAGGAATAGTAGAGCTAGAATGGTCTTTTAATATTAGCTATATATAAGCTAGGTAAATGCTAAACTTATAGCAAGCAATATCTTATAAGGTAGAAGTTTCTATAAGAGTAGTAGAACTAGCGCAAGTTTAGACTTTTAGTATTAGCTATATATATACTACATATATACTAGGCTAACTTACAAGCTATACGGCTAGGCCTACCTAATAAATTAGCGTTTTCAACCTAGATAATAATATTACTTATGAATATTAGCTAGGCATATACTAAGCATATAGTCTTAAGACTTACTAATAGCCTTTTCCTCTTTAGTAGCCTTAATAGTAGTAGTATGACTAGGGCAGCTTATAAGTATTAGTAGGGCATATGCTAAGCATATAGTTCTAAGACTTATAAGAAAGAATAAGAGTAATAGTAGCGCCTTAAAGCGTTAGTAGGGCATATACTAAGTATATGGCATAGGGACTTATAATAAGCCTCCTCCTTATCCTCCTTATCCTCCTTATCCTCCTTATCTTCTTCTACTATAATAGGTATACTACGAATATGACTAGAGTAGCCTATAAGCATTAGCTATATATATATTAAGTATATATAGATAAAACTTATAAATACCTTTAGTTAGAGTAGAGTAATAAGGCTTCTTTAATATAGCTAGTATTTTTAATATTAGCTATATATATACTAAGTATCTACTAAGTATACTTACTTAGACCCCTACGTTTATTAATAGTAATAGACATATCATCTATGATTATTAGCGATATATATACTAAATATATACTAGAGAGATTTACTAATACTAGCCCTAGAGGCAAAACTAGGAGTACTTCTTAAAGGCGCTAAACTTATATTGCCTTTAAATATTAGTTAGGCATATGCTAGGTATATACAAACTAAACTTACTAGAAGCCTTTATAGGCTTAGCTTTTAGAACCTTCTTATTACTCCTACTCTTAGGCTTATTCTCTAGGTTAGTAGTTAGTATATACTTAGTATATATTAAGTAAGAGGTTTCTATACTTCTATGACTAGTAGAAGGTAATATTAGTAGTAAGGATATTACTAGAAGTAAATTACCATACTAATATATAGTTAGTATATATAGAGTATATACTAAATAGAGGGTAACATACCTTATGCTTTCAGCTAGACGAATTTAGAGTTATATTATACTATATATAGTTAGTATATACGTAACTTATTCTAAATAGGTATTTAGTAAAAAGAAAGAGAAAGGAAAATCTTAAATAGTTTTAGTTTCTCCTAAGGGCTTAGGGGCATCTTATACTTATATATAATCTATACTTAGTATAAGCTTAGCTAATATAAAAGGAGAACTAGAAGCTAAAAGGGTAGAAAGGAGCAAGCTATCCCTCTAGTTCTTATTCTCCTTATCCTTTCTAATATTAGATAGGCACGTAGATATAGAATATATACTAGGTATAAGGGTAATAGGTATAATAGGTTCTATAGTAGTAATAGGTATAAGAGGTTCTATAGGGATAATAGGTATAAGGGTAGAAGATATACCTAGTATAAGCGTAGTAGGTACTAAAGAAGGAGGGGGTTTCTTCTTACCTTCTACTTTTACTTCCTCCTCTTTCTTATTATTATCTATAAAAGGATCTAGGGCAAAGTAGAGAAAGTAGCAATAGTCTTTCTTTTGCTTTCTAGTTCTTATAGCCTAAGGGGTAAGTATATATAATATATAATAGATAAATTATAGAGATAAATAGTAGATTATAGTTAAACTATATATAGGGAAAGGAGTAGGAAGGATATACTAAGTATATACTTAGTTTCTACTAAACTTATATAATAGTAGAAACGCGAACTATAGGTATCCTTAAAGGCTAAGTCAACTAGCCTAGAAAACATTAATAAGGCATATACGAAATATATAATAAACATATACAAGTGCCTTTATAGCCGTAGTATATTAGTCGATTGTTCTACTAGTTAGGCCGCAACTATAAAGTATTAGTAGAGTATATACTAAATATGAGCTTTACTTACCTAGGTTTGATGATGAAACTAGTATTACGCTAGCCTTAGTTAAGGACAAATAGCTTAAGCGTACTAGTCTCGCGTAAGTATAGTATATACTAGGCATATATTTAACTTACTTCTAGCTTATAGCTATTTCTATGATACTAATATTAGTATAAGTAGGGTTAATAACTATATCAGATTAGTATATACTTAGCATATAAAAGAGTAGTACTTACCTATACTAGGATATCTTTCACGTATATGTCATTAAAGCTATATAGTATTAGCTTAGTATATACTAAGTATATATTAAACATATAGATAGCTATTTGCTAAAGCCGACTCTACATATCTACCTCCTACTTATATTAACTATATAGCTACATATTATTAGCATATGCCTAGTATATGCTTAGGTTATTATAAACTTATATTACTAGGTTAACTAGAGATATCATAACTTTAGTATTTAGGGCTACTATTTTATTAGCATATACTAAGCATATAGAAAGTATTACCTACTAGCATTATAGGCGGTAGTAATAGGAGGGACTATAAAGAGTTAATAGATACTTAGTATATACTAAGAAGATATATACTATAAGTGCTAGCTATAATAGTAGTAGCTTAGATAGGTAGGGTCTAACTATTATTATTATTAGGAATCGGTCCTATATATACTTAGTATATACTTATTAAAGTAAAAGGCATATGTTAAACATATACTCTTTTAGCTTATAGTATATATACTTAGTATATGCTTACTATAGTAATAACTATAAGCTGATAGGTTAGTAGTACTAAATATAGCTATATTAGTATATATTATAAAACTCATTCTAGGTATATACTAAGCATATATTAGTATATGCTAAGTATATATTAGCTTATTATTATATTTATGCGTAGTATTTACTTATATTCTATAGTTATTAATTATTTATAAAGAAGAAAGAAAATTAAGAGTAGAGGAATTTTTATAATATATATGCTTAGCTTATAGTGCGCATATATCTAGGTTAGACTAGGCTTAGTATTATTATGATTCTCGCTTATATAGCATATAGGTAGCACGCGACCCTACCTTATACTCCTACTATACTACTCTATCCCCCTACTCCTATATACCTCCTTATTTGCTACTAAAGTTAAACTAGTATAGAGACCCCTACTTCTAAAGTTAAACTAGTATTAAGACGCATTAATATTTAATCTAATGTAGAATCTTATACTAGTTCAACTTTTAGCCACACTAGTTTAACTATAACCTTTCTCTTCTCAAATCTCCTGATTAAACCAACCGCACAAGCAAAAGACTATATTTGCAGCCTCAAGGAAGAAGATACCTACTCACATGGTGATAAATACAAGTCAGTATATCAGATCAACCCAATAGCTGCGGAAGAAGAAAATTCGGGGGAATCTTATTTTAGGTCAGAGCATGCTCGCTGCTTGCCCCTTATTCCTCGCTAAACCTAATAATTAAACAAACCGAAAACCCGAAAGAATATCAACTCGTACGTACCACCAGAATCGCATATAAGAAACCAAAGGTACAGTATCACATAACCTTATAGCCTGGGCAGGTTTTCACGCCCGACCGGTTAAAGATTCGCCAAGCATATGCTCCGGAAGGATATTTCAATCGATAGGTATACCCGCTAACTAAGATATTTGTTAACACACAAGTACTATATATATATGCCTTATACGTGGTTTGATCTTTCGTGGGCATTGACAAATAAAGTCCTGTTGCAGGTATATTTGAAGCGAAATATAAGTATGTACCAGAAGAATAAAAAGTTGTTGCAGATTGTCGCTAATGACAATCCTAGGACTGCTCTTGGAAATATCCATTTCTGATCTCACATCACTCAAAACATATACCCTCCTCCTTGCAGACCGACAGGCCCGCTGGGTGAGGGTTTTTTTATAGTAAATAACATTCTACTTTACTTTCCCTTCCCTTCTACTTCCACCCCACTTGACATCCAAAATGCCCACCCACCAAAACAGGAAGGTGGGAAATGAGTATGATGGGTGATGGTCAATGGATGGTGGGTTTGGAAACGCTGGACGAGGATGAGGGGGTTTTTGTTCGTGAGTGTTGTTACTGGTAGGGGATCAAGTAAGCAAAGAAAATACTGTTCGTTTTTAGAGCTTGTGTTGCAGGCAAACTGATAGAGATGAGATGGGCAATTTACAGAACGATAGAATGTTAATCGTTTAAAAGGTTACTAATAAGCATCTTGAACTTGTATTTTGGGAATTGCATCTCGCTGTCTACCTATGTCGCGGACAGCCCGGCGCAAGAAAGTGCTTCGTTCTCGACTGGAATACTGGAATGCCTTCAGGCCTAGACGGCGGCTATTGAAACCGCTTTCGTCCAATAACCTCACTCACGCATGGACCTGAATATGTTTCCCGTACCTAAGGTAAAGAGAACTAAAGCCAATATAGCAGCAAGCTAAGTTTACGGTTTACCACGAACACCGAAAATAGTCGTAGGCGTCATAGGCAGTAGTGACGTCGTGAGAGGCCCTCAAAACAAAAACGCAAGAAAATTGGATGCAAATACAACATAGACTTCGAACAATTGAACCATCCGCTCACCAATTAATTTGAAAATGGCTTCCCTTTTCGACACCACCCGCAATTTCTCCTTGTATGCTCTACCAGCAGCATGGGTCCTGGCATTCGTCCCCCACGCCATCGCAGCCTCGCGCTCAAAGCTCTTCGACAACCGCTCGCCGCGCACCTATGTCAAGTCCCTCGAAGCAGACCAGACGATTGACAAAGCCGTTCGTTGCCCTCCTTCCTCTCCATCCCATCATGCCATCTATCTACTTGCCCACCAATCTACACCCACACACACACACACAGACCAAAGACCTAATAATCCGCTGCGAAGGCGCGCAATCCAACGGCTTTGAAAACCTCGGCTTCTTCGCCTCGGCCGTCGTAGCGGGCAATGTGGCCGGTCTGGATGCCGGCACGCTGAATACGCTCAGTGCGCTGTATTTGGTCAGCCGGGCGGTGTATAATGTGATTTATGTTACGAATACGAGTCAGGGCATGGCGAATGCTAGGAGTGTGGTGTTTGTGGCTGGGGTGGGGGTTTGTTGGACGCTGTTTATTAAGAGTGCTAATGCGTTGAGGGTTGGCGGGGCGAGGTTGTTGTAGGTGAATCGGTGATGTGTGTGGGATGGGATGGGAGGGGAGAGGAGGTTTGCATAAGGTTATGATGTGGGGTATGGGGTGAGCTGTGGAGGAGGTGATTACTATTCTGGGATTGGTAAACCGAGATATCTCGATTCCGCATACCTCTAATCGAATCTTTGTATCATAGTCTGCATTACATCAACAGATTCTGCGGGGAAGTATGTACAATAGATGCGCCACTTGGCTGGCTTCCTGCAAGGCTCATTTGTTTGCTGCATGAGACACTTCAAGGGTTCAACCAAACCACCTCATGCTCACCACCATTTTCCTTTCAATTAAAACCCCCTACACACCCGTCAGGAATCGGGTAATAAGACACAGCCTCCACATTAACACTCAACCTCTGCTTCAGCTCTATCCCCGCCCCCCGAAACGCCTCTACCAGATTCTCGGGGTACCGCAATGCCACGGGTGCAGGCCCTGCGACCGTCCAAGTTTCCCGCCTAGACTTTGGCGTGGAAACCGGACCTTGGAGCCGTAGGTTCCACGTTCGGAGCCTGAGGGTAACTTCCGTCAAGCGTTGGAGATGGATATGCTTATGAGAAGCGAGGGACAGTAACCAGGCACAGGTATCACTGTTTCTCTTCCAGCCGTCTTGCTGATTCTTCCAATCGGAATCGTTGAATAGCACCTCTAGTACTTGCAAGGAGGCGGGCAGCCGGTGGGCGAATTCATGGCCATCGCCCTGCTTGGCTTGGGGTATGGAGAATGGGAGAACCATGTTGCTGTGGATCCTGAGGGTTCTTAGGACAGGGAAATCGGCGAAGCTCAAGAGTTTCTTGGAACAGACTGTACGGACGTCGATACATGGTAGTTGAAGCTCGACGAGCATATTTCTGAGCGGTTCGAGTCCGCGCGGTAATGGTATCGGCGTGCGAGTATTCGCGTCGCCCGAATCTCGCATAATCCACGAGAGTTCCTTCAGTGCCGGATACCGCTTCAGGACATACTCAACTGCAAGGCCGGCCGGTAGAAGCCGCGTAAGCAGTTCGAGTTTTGTGGCTCTCGAAGGTTCCTCCCGGTGTTGACAGGTCAGGAAACCCAGCTCTTGCAGCTTCTCGCCATGGGCCCAGCTTAATCTCAGCTGTCTGACCTGCGGGAGAGAAGACAGTCGGGACGTCTGTTTTACTGTCAGACTCGGGTCGTCGAAGGTTAAGCTTCGCAACAAAGGGAGATTTTGCAGACAACGTAAGATACTGGGGAAGTTGTGTACATCGGTGATGGACCAAATTCTCAAAGCGTCTCGGATCTCGAGCTCTGTAGGCTGTCGATACGTACGTATCGACAGCGTGTGCAAACAGGGGAGTTTTGATAATAGTGTTTGTAATGCTGTACTGGACCTGAATACTGTTAGAGGGTTATATATAAATTCCGCTTCGCGAACCCATCTCGCTCGCTCTGGATGGTGGCGGAGCACTTTGAGGAACTTTGCAAGTCTGATGGTAGATAGTTGGTCCTGGTATTCTGGGAGTTGAAATCGGATATGGCGGTAGAGGAGCTCGGTCGAGATGGTGGAGTAGAGTGCCTTGCAAGTGCGAGTGAGGTTCAGGATATCGCTGGAGGTAAGGATCTCGGTGTGACTGAGGAGTACAAAGATCGTTTCGCGAGGAAGATTGAGGATTCCGTGCTTGGCGGGTTGGGGTGGTTTACCACTTGAAACATTGACGAGAGCCATCTTGGCGCCACGAGTTACAACCATGGTGGATTTCTGTAAAACAAGCAGATAAAAAATGGATGTAAGTGTGTGTGTGAGAGAAACTAGAAATGCGAGAGATCAAGAGCAAAGGCCTTGAGGTATAGAACTTTTAGGTAGGTTTTGATCTGGACTGAGAAATCAGGGCCCCTAATTTAGGGGTCCATTAACCCAACCCAAATTTTAGAAGGCCGTTCCTGAAGAATGCCAAGAATGGCGTGAACAGGACTCGACAGTTTGTCAAATTTACAATAAGAAGCTCATCCGCTTGGGAACTGCAATATCTCAACTTGAGAAGTAAAAGAAAGTCGAAGTTCCTTGGTCAGACAAACGCATGGCGATTTTGTGAGGTAAGAGTTGAGTTCATCGCTGACGCCGGGATGGCCCGCCACCATCCCCTATAGAGGAATTAGCCAGACTTGATAGGTGCACACAACACTACTTTTTGCAAGCACTTGGTGTGAAATCTGAGAGATGGGATGTGTGAGGGATGCATTAATCTTTAACTAGACCACACCCTCCCTTTCGTCAGCAAAGCTGCTTGGAGGATCCAAAGCGCCTGAGTTTCCAATGCCTGTAAATGCTGGAGCGACGCTCGGGAGGGATCTGAGTAGTATAACCATTTTCATACGAGCATCATCGCCACGAACCCCATCATTAACGCAGCACCAGAAGCCGATATTTTCATCCCACCACTCGAAGCAATTGCGCTCGTGCTCGCACTCGGCACAGGTGCTGTGCTCACTGTAGCGTTCCCAGTAGAAGTTCCATTCAACCCACCCACCAAAGTCGACGAATTCGCATACTGCACCAAGGGCGCCAACCAATTCCTGACATCTGGACCAGACTTGCATGTGCCGCCGATAGGTGCATCGTAATCGACTGTAAAGACACTAACAGCAGACTGACATCCTACATTCAGAATAGCAGTTTCGCCAGGCAGACTGCAGTCTCCGTTGATGCATTGATTTGTACCCGGCTCAACCAGATTCGCGTAGGAAAACAGACCAGTCGTCTCGTTAAACGCGGCGTAGTCTACATCTGCATCCCCTGTCATTCGGGTTTGGATAAAAGGAGGGTTAACACAGGAATCGTTGGTGAAAGAGGTGATGTATGGTATGTTGACATTGATTCCGTATCCCAGTGGCAACAATGGACCACCTCCCCGTGCTGCTACACTGGAGATCAATTGCTGCGCCAAGTTTGCACTCAATTGTCCCATAATCGTGGCAGGGTCCTTCAATCCAGCTTTGGTGGTTGTGTTCACATCGTAGTAAGGTGTTTGCACGCCATAGCCTCCTGATATGCCGATTGCAGGGATGCCTCGCTCCACAGCTGTGTATGTTGCCCCCAGAGTACCTGCGAGCGTGTAGAGGAAGGGACCGAGATTCCACCCATAGTTTGGACCAGACAGGACGAGATCGAAGGTTGTGAGGTTTGTGTATCGAGGGAGGACGTAGTCTAAGGCTACCTGGACACATGAAGAAGGCGTTCCATTGAAATACCATATGTGGCTATCATTCGGGTCGGTTCCAATTGAGTTTGCTCCTTTCTTGACAATGCCTTGTCGCAACGATTAGTCAAATTGATGTGGGGGGAATTAGTAGCAACATACCAAATTCACTGTCACTGGTGAGATTCCGGTCCTTGGTATACGTTGAGATTCCACCCATTCCACTTTGGTTTGTGACACTGGCTACAATATAGACATTGTGCCCAAAAGCCTTCATGGCCTTGTAGAGCTCTCGAATATTGGCAGTTCCGAAGCCATCATCGTTCTGGTGTTGTTAGCATGCTTCCTTAAAGCGCATGGGTGGGGAAAACTCACGGAGATCAGGACATTCAAGCCATTGACAGCAGTGTAGACAGAAGCAGAAGCCCCAAAGAGGAACGAGGGTCGAAAGAAACGCATCTTGAGCAGAAGAGGGAATACGCACAACCTACGGGGAAAGAGGGGATCTGCACTCTACTTGTACTTGCACCTTTTTATCTCAAACTCGTAGCTCTCGGCCATGAACCCGACACGCCGTACCTTGATGTTTGCTTATTTCCATTGTCATTGGCTCCTCTGTCCCAACAGACGCAGGAGTCCGACGATCGCTCCAGTGTTCCTGCATCCACCGCATTCACAGCAGCCATGTCGAGCCACCAACGCGAATTGCATGCAGAAGAGCAGTTGACATCTCTCCACCTTCCGTTTTTGGGCGAAGCGCAAGTCCCTTATCTGGCGTGTCACGTGCCATTGCTCCCAGAAGGGAAAGTGGTCGCGTGAGTAATCTTTCAGAGGGAGGAACCGCCCGGCTGGGTGATATTCCTAGTCCGATAGACTAGATTCACAATCTCTGCTACTATGAGAAGAGAAAGGGCGTGACGAGTTTCCAGATACTGGTGGGTGATACTACAGGAAGAGGATGTTATTTATCTGTTTCCTAGCCTGTCGTTCCTTCCAACCAGTGAGATCACACGCATCTGCCCCGAAGATCTGCCATCTGTTATCAGCCTCAAGACCTGCATATAACCGCGGGGTCGTCGGGCTACACCCGAATTACCCGTCGTTAGTTCATGGCCCGATTAGGTAAATTCACGCGCATCTATGGAAGCAGGACTGAACGTTTCCTGACATATTTTGGACGTAATTTGCACGATGGCTCGCGCCGTGTGCATTAGTCATCAAGCCTGTAAGCCTGTAAAGCACCCGTAAATCACCTATAGAGCCTATAAATACCCATAAAGCACCCGTAAAGCCTAGATTTAATAGTTATCATAGTACTTATATTCTTCTTCCTCTACGCTTGATAATATCAGAGAGATGGAATTGCGAGAGGGTCCGTATATAAGCTTGATCAAGGCCCTGGACAATCAGCGTCTTGTCATTTTGGCCCATTGCCGCATCCCACCCTCTATGGAAGAGAGTATCCTCCATCAATAACGATATCCGCACCCGTGGTATAACTCGCAGCATCAGAAGCAAGATACAGAAAGGCACCTTTCAACTCATGCGCCTGACCTTCTCTCCCCATCGGCGTCTTATCCTGCCAGATTTTCCGTATAGGGCTGGGAGCAAAGCTCAGGATATCCGTCGCGATATATCCCGGTGACACCGTGTTCGCTCTGGCAAAACCTACCCATTCGACGGCCAAAGATTTGCCTAGAGATCAAAGTCAGAGACGGGGAGTTGAAAGATTAGGGAAGCAATCTTACAGAGATGAATAACAGCTGCTTTGGCGGCATTGTAGGCGGCTTGCAATTGAGGAATGTTGACTATTGTTCCGCTTATGCTGGCTGTTGCTACGAAGCTGCCTTCTCGGAAGGCTGGCGCGAGTGGTTTGCCGTCAATTGTGGTTTGTTCTTTCTTTTGTCGTCTCCAGTGTAGCCTTTTGAAGAAAGCATTAGCATTGTAGATGTGGTCAATGGATAAAGGAGTCAGAGAGCCTTGGAGTTGCCTCAAGAGCCATCATACATAACCAATGGCTCCGGAGAAGCCTCCGAGGCTCCTTTCTTGCCTAAAAGAAGATGGAAAATTATTATGAAGTAGGCTTACCCAGCTACACGAGCACAGTAGAATGCACTGTCTATGTCCGTCTTCATAATTTTATGGTAATGGTCCAGCTCCCCGTCAAGAGCAGCGCCTTGCGTCCAGGGAATACCAGAATTGGCTATGAAAACGTCGAGCCGACCATTGAATTCCCGAACAACTTCTTCCGTAATGGCAGCAATAGCTTCATACGAAGTGACGTCCACTTGGTAAGCTCTACCTGAGCCGGCCACCAAAGTCAGTATATGCGCCCCAATCAGATGTGGACGTTGTTGCAAGGGTGGGGTACACGTACACTTGACACCATACTCCTTCTCGATTTTCTCTGCTTCTTCGATGGCTTTCTTGTTGCTGTTGTACCATATTGCTACATTCGCTCCTGCTTCTGCCAACCCCTCCGCGACGGCCAGGCCAATTCCTGCTCCAGCGCCAGAGACAATGGCTGTTCGGCCTGTGAGAGAAAAAAGTGGAAGCACACGGTGGGCTGTCGGTGCTGCGGTGTTGTCATGGGAAAAGTTCCCCCCGTTCATAGCTTCGTCTGCCATTGGAGAGAAAGTATCTGGATGTGAGATTTGCAAAGTAGAAAGTGTGTTTAAAAGTCTTGGTCTATCTCTCCAGGGAGCTCGTTGAAAAGGCCGGTTGATATATGGATGCAGAGCATCTTGAGGGAGAAGGGCCTTTTGAACATAGACTTGGTTAGACTCTGGCCCTAATATAGACCTCCATCATCATCGGGTAAAGTCGTCGCGCAACCGGGTTTTCGGTGATACCACGGAAGCCCAGGTGATGCATACTGTAGACCCTGATTTACCTCACATATCTGAAGCGGATGTGTGAAGCGTCCCCGTGCTTGTGGTCAATTGGGGCGCATAGCGCATAGGAGTGGAGATCCTAGATGCTGTGACATGTGGACCCCACGGCGGGGTAAAGGCTCCTAGGGAGGACGACGTATTGCTACACAGCAGCTGCAAGAGGTCAACGGGCTTTACGTTACGGATGCATTTCCCAATAAGCACTTGACCCGAGTCAGAGGGTCTCATCGGCTTTGCTGTATGCTGTGTGCTGTGTGCAATTTGAACGAGGAAAAAGAGGGCATGGTGCTTGAGGGCATGGTGCTGGAGTGCACGAAGTACGATGATTAGCAGGGCAAAAGGCTTGGTACTGTTGAGGCAGGACAGGGGCCATAGGTACGAGTATCGCCGAGTAGATTGCTGACTACAGGCGGAGAGAATACCCGGATGCCGCCAATAGCTGCGCTGCGTTACTGGTCTCACTGCCGTGCCAGAGTTTTAAGAGGGGGTGATCATGTGTGACAGTACCGTCTAACATTCATCCGTGAATTCAAACTCTAGCTTAGTAGCTTTAGGTGAGTCTTGCCGACCCTTGCTGTCTTGGTAAAATGAAAATTTGAGAAGGAAAAATGAAGAACATATAAGGCGCAATAGTTTCACTGGAGATGCGCATAGGGCTCTTCAAATCGCGACAGACAGAAAAGCAGAGCTGAAGTTTGGATCATGAAGAATTAATGTAGCAAGAAAAGAGGTGCTGAATGAGACAGAAACGATATTTGGAGATGCAGTGGAATTCGACGGATGGCCTAAAAGTCAACTAGAAATGCAAAGCATAACTTACCCGACGGAGATAGAAAAGACACATCCCATACCCACAACCGCAGATCAGAATCCTGGATATCTGAGCCTAAGCCGCACCTAACTTCGCCGGCAATTCCTCCAAGTCGTCTGCAGAATCAATCTCGATCACCTTGCCCACCTCAGCCGTATTCCGCATCAGCTCCTTGGCTCCCGCATACAGCATCCTTAACTCGGCATTACACGTAACAGGCAGATAATATAGCAGCACGTATGGTACTGACAATCGGCCTGATGATAGTGTGAGGGGATAGGAGAGGAGGACAAAGCGGGGAGAGTGGTCGGGCAGGTCGTCGGCTATCTCTTCGAGCTTTGTGTACACGGTCTTGTCTTCGTCTTGCTTGATTTCGAGGGTATGTTTATCGATCATGTCTGCAGATCTATTAGAAGGGGGAAGTAGAGGTGGTGGGGAAGGAGGGGTAGAGAGACAAACATACAGATCACGGCTTGCGGGTCCTTTGCGCGGGAGGTACCAAGGCGGAACTTTCGCAGGTGGTCTTTGCTCTCTTGCGAGAAGGTGTAGAGTCTGGATTCGGAAGACTGCGAGGGGGGAGGTTAGCTAAGTGCTTTGCAGAGCAGAACAAGCGGGTTGTACCATTGTTGAGGTTACTATGCAGACCTGCGAATAGCTGTAGGTGCTGCTTGGTGGGGGCGTCTCTAGCCAGATGTTGACATGACATGACATACCCCACTAGTGCATGCCATGCCACTTCGCTCTCGCCTAATCGATCTTATCTAATCAGAAAGATCTGACCTGGTGGACCACCACGAGTCCACGACGCACGACCACCTGCTAGACATTCGAGACTTCCTTTGGTTTTACCTACCCTACCTACGGTAGGTAGGTACATATTTTATCTTGATTTCAATATCTTTAATGGATACCTTTGGCAGAACCCCTGATATCATGAGACCCATGTCTAATCGTATTGTTCGCGCTAAAAATGAAGTGATCCTGGCCACCAAGGCAAAATTCTATTGTCTCGAAAGACATCACAGATGCTACAGAGGAGCTGTCTGAGAGAGCAGGTGAAAGGAACGGCAGGATAATGTGCACGATACATTACGACCGATGTAGCGCAAAAGAACTCCTCGAACCACGGTCCAAGGTCTCGGAAATTGAAGAGATTCCCAATCTCAATCTTGAAGGGAAGTCGTTAGATACCACCACCCGATGCTTGGATCTTTCCATTGCAAGTCTACGGTCGTTGATCGAAAGCTTGCTGTTCTCCAGAGCATTAACATTCAAGACAATGAAAACACGGGACTGATGATACATCTGGAAAGTTCGATTATTGATCCCTCTACGACATGGCATTGATATCTTAGAGCAGAAGGCATGAGCCATTATCACCTGCTGTTCAAGGTGGTCTAGGCTCTTTTGAAACCAAGAGTCATAAGAAGATTGCCACCGAAGTTGGTATAAACACGGGACATTCGGCTACAGCCTCCCGTTCATCACCCATCCTGACAATATGGAAAACCACGGGCGTTTTCATATCAGCCTCGTGTTATCAACAAGCCTAATACAACCCCTCCAAGTATTACGGAACACACACAAACAAACGATTCTGACGTTCTGGCAGGTTTCAACACTTCCGAGGGTGTTTCTGAGCCAGTCAGGAGACTCGCCGTCACCGAAACATGGTATCAGTGAAACTTGACGTGGCTTGCACCAAACTCGTCTAAACGAGGAAACGCAACCGGAGAATGTAGCTCATGGGTTTCAAGATAAAGACCTAGGGACAACGGAGATGATTTCGGAAAACGCCAGAGCCGTTGCTACGACAGGCGATGTTGAACACGTTGCTCACAGCAGAGGAAAATCGCAAGCGGAGAGACTGGAAGCCCACCACCTCATCCCGAAGTGACGTTCAAGAGACATAAAGCCGCACCCTATACTGGCATTAACAGCCCCGAACCTACTTCTCAAGAAATCTTATCTACACCAAATGCAACCGTTGCAACCAGCCATCAAGACAATGTAAACGGTCCGGATCCAGCGACCCAAGCTTACCTCGGTTGCGGAGAGCAAATCCTGTCCCGGTCAAAATGATTGATACAGTGCAAGGCACTGGTCACGTTTGACTTGATAGTTCCCCATCTGGAAGAGGCAATTGACAACCACTCATTAGCGGAGTTTGCAGGCACCGTTAAAAGTATCTGTACGTCGTGACAATCTTGCGCACTACGATATCATACAGTCAATCGGATTTTGATATCATTCCTTAGCGTGGACATGCCGACCTTTCCCTCTTTGGCAAAAACCCACCGGCGGGACTGGGGAAATATATCTTCATCTCATGTTTTTGGCGTCTATTGAAACCTTATTCCAACGTCGAACTCGATGCGACGTGCAACAAAAGTTCTGGGCGGGGCCTGATGCGGAAACCAGTGGGCGGTGAATGTAGGAGTTGAGGGAATAGAATATGGTGGCTGGTGGGTGGTGAAAAGGGGGGCAAAGTAAAATTGCTTAAGCGAGCTGCATCAACAACAACAGCCCGTTGCGAAGTATCGCACCTGCTTTCAGTTTCTTTGTTCTTTCTTGCAAGTTGATCGTCACTTCTCTTGCAATCATATCACAGCGAGCGACGTTCATGGAGTTTTTGTTTGAATTCGTTCTAGATTATGTACTGTACGAGCCCTGTGCCCCCCGCAAGTGCGATCACGAAAACCCTCCTGGTGAATTGAAGCAAAAGTAAATAAATGAAAACGTGTAAATTTATATGATGTTGAGATGTTGGTGTGAATAGCGGGTGTGGTTCATATGTTATGGTGTAAATAAGGGGACAGGGTGAATTGTGTTATATGTTGGTGCTGATTTCCTTGATAAATGGTAGTAGGGTAAATGGGGAAGGGGGAACGATAGTACATGGTGAATGCTTGGCCGTTTCCGGCGGAAGAAAATCTAGGAAGGGGATAGATAGCAAGCCCGCGAATCCGGATTTGAGTTCCATTGGAGCACGCAATTGCTCCCGCGGGCGGTAAAACATCAGCTCCTACGACTTTCCACAAGACTTGAGCACTTGTCATGCTTAGTCGTCGATGGTAAAAGGGTCGTCATCAGTACCAGTGCCGGTGAACGTAACCTTCGCGGCTGCCGCCGCCTTGGCCGTAGTGTACATTTCCTATACTCGCGTTACTACATACGAGATTCAAGAGCAATACGGTGAACTTACCTCCTCGTCATCAACTAGAATAATAATATCGGCTCTATCCTCGTTCTTGACCCATAAGAAGGGCTCTTCTGATTTCAGTCTTTTTGAAGATAACTCGCGTTGTGTTTCTGGCTTATCCTTCACCTACTAGAGTTAGAGGCCATTTATATTTCAAGGTGGTGGGATACTTACGTTGATAGGACGAGGTCTCTTGAGACCAGAACCAGAGCCAGTCCCCGTGGTACTGCGGATGGGTATAGGCGACGAGATATCATCGTCAGACATGGTCCTGACCGGACTCGGAGTAGCAGGGGGAATTGTATCTATCAAGTCGACGTCGCTAAGAGGAGATTGAAGCGGTGTTGCAAGTGCAGACCCTTGCTTCATCGTCTCCATATGTAGGCATCTAAGGCGACTGAAAATCGGGACAGGTCGTGGCGCATTATTGCCGTCGTCGCCAGCATCAGAAGCATCATAGAGATCCTCGTCCTATATAAATCAGTATGAATTCTCAAGTTCTCGCATGTTTACTTACAGAATCGATAACGTTAGCGGTCTTACGCCACTTGGATGGTCCTGCCTCACCAACCTCCAGGGTCGGGCGAAGACACTCATTTGCCATCTCCAAATTGGCAGCAAGCAGTCCCTTAAGCAGTTCTCGCTCGAACACACTCTCCTCCGGGTTGTCCTGCGCTTTATTAGCTACCTTTTCAAGACAATTTACAGATAGGGCCACGCACAACCTCCTCTACCTCCTCCTCCTCCTCCATATCAATAAATGGTCGTTGCATTCCTCTTCTATGTCTGCTGTCTTTCCTTGGACCTGCGGTTGATTCCTTCCCCTTAGAAGGTTGCTTTCCTCTTCTAATCTCCATTAACCGGCTGTTCTGATTACTAGAGTCATCGTCATCCGAGTCATCGTTATCCGTGTCATCGTCGTCGTCGTCATCGCTTTCATTGTCATCATCACGGTCTGGACTTGCCAACGCCTTCCACATCTTCTTGATTAGCTTCACTACCCGCTTACCCTTATATCGGTCCACTCTCAACGGCGGATCGTCTCCCCAAGCATTGGAGTTGATGAGAGTATTGACAAATCCGTTTCGCACATCTTGGCTGGCTCTCTGTGCAGCATCTCGGTTGATCCTAAAACCATGTTCATGGAAAGCAGACTCCGCTCTGTCGATTTGCAAGCGTTCAAACCCACTCTGATTGTTATTCCCCCCACGGTTTGCCAGCTCGCCGCTTAGAAACTGCATAATAACCTTGAAAGCGTCCGGGTCTACTTCCTTGTACGCATCTGGCTTGATATGGGCGCAGCTCAGTGGGATCTTCGTCCTTCGGTAGCAAATGCCTCGCGGGTTCTCTGGCCTGACTCTGACGCCTCCCGGGGGGTGTATGACATTGATAAATGATCCAATTGAGCCGGACCTTCCATCTGGAAAAGGGTCTCTGAATTTCGGATCTTCAAATATGCGTATCAATGCAGCCGTTTGAGCTCTACGACCCCGGCCAGCCTGTCGGTTTTGCCACTGGCCATCTGCAGTGAGATAGTCCTCCCAATTTTCGCTTAGATGATTATCCCAGGTGATTAAATCTTTCTTGTTGAGTCCAACACCTTTGTTACCTAAAGGGGTACCCTGGTTGTCCGCTGCGTACATGATACACTTGAAAAGCCTGTTCCCAGCCCCCTTTATCTTCCGCATTTCGTAGGCGTACCAAATGTTTCTGGTGTTTCCTGAAATGTGTTAGCGATGTATCAAGGGGTGGATATTAAAAGCTGAACCGTGTGGGTCTTTGTAAAGACCGGCATGGAGCCATCTACTGCTTGTATTAGCTGGAGCTAGAGATTTGGAGCAATAAATATCTCACCGGACATCTGGTCTCTTGTATTTCGGTTCTCTAGGCTCCCTGGGCGGCTTAAACTTCTTCGGTGGCATCTTAATCTTGTTTAGTTGTTCTCTAACTGCCCCTTGAGAGACGGTATGTCGTGTTGGAGTTGGACCAAAGCTCCAACGAAGAAGGCTGGCGAGAGGTAGGCTCCCTTTCTGAAGAGCGAAGGACTTGAAATGTTGAATTGAAGATGAGCGCCTAAGAGTGAAAAGCAATACTGGCCTGGTCCAAGTCCAGCGGTGGATGGTAGCGATTGTGTTCCCGTTAGTTGTAAAGCAAATACCGAAGTTGAGAGGGAAGCAGACACAAAAGTTGAGTTCTCAGGGACGAAGTTAAAGAGTTGTAGAGGATTAGAGTAGTGAAAATAAAGTGCTGGCTCCCAGAAAGAGAACTGAGAGACTAGTGTCTTATTGAATGTGATTTCGAGACTGGTGGAAAAAGTGCGCATAACATGATGTTGGCCGGAGAAGACAGCAGAGGGAGACGAGATGTTGGAGTGAAGGCGCTAAGCACTTTCGCCAGGTGAATATTGAGTTCAAGATGCAAGGCTACAAGCGATAGCACTGTGAAACCTAGACGAGCAGAAAGTGAAGATGGTTGGCAGAAACCAAGAAACTTCTAGAGGGATTTGTCTCATGGGGAGTTTTGGGCAGGACGAGTGAATTCCAAGTCTAGAAAATGGAGGCGATGCTACTTGGAGCACCCATTGAATTGGAGAGAGAACACCATCCCTATTTTGGATGTATGCTAAGTCATTGGAGTAAGACGGCTTTTTTTCATGTTCAGTTTCGACAACCTCGTCCGTCCCCCTTTTCACAATTCACATGACCAGAATATGCGATCACGTGCGCCAAGGTTCAAAATCTCGCCGCCGCCGACCTTGTTCTCTCCAGCACAACAACAACAATGGCACTGCAGCGTATCCTCATCAAGACACACCATATGACTTCACGTAAGAAGATAGGTATTATCACACGAGCTACAAAACGTCTAGACTGCTCTGTTCTTCTGAAGGTGGGCGCAAATCCAGGAATCATGCTTTGTGAAGGACATGAGAATCGTGCTAGTGAGTGGGAGACTGTCGTACGAGTGAGTTCATGGCTTTCGCTTCAAACATGTGGTTCAAGATGAGCCGCAAAGATATGCCCAATCCCTCGTTTCTGCTGGGTTTGAGATTCTTGGAAGAAAGCCCAAGAGAGAAAGCTAACAACAATGCTCAGAAACTACGGTATAAAGATATGCGACTACTAAAGAGAGAAAGCATCTCGGAACTCCATTTAGCTACTCTAGGAGTCAAGGAGGGAGATGTTGAAGAAATGGAAGAAATTAAAGACTTCGCGAAGCTTTTAGAGAAGGATCCGAGACTCTTCCATTCTTGGAGGGTAGGAATGGGATATGTGAAAGATGATGGCGAATGAGGAATCATTTCTGGTATGTGCGCCTTTCAAATGATCGCCTCCATAATTGATCATCATTCTAATAGTCAAAAGGAAAAAGTTCGGATGTTCCTACTCAAGGAAACATTCACCAAATTGCAACCTACCAGCAATGCCGATTTCACCACTTCCAGTTACGGGAAAGACTACGTCAGGAGCTCAATCACTATAAGCAACAGATTTGACCAGAGCCTACAAAACCCTCAAACCGTCGCCAGGCGGGTAGGCGTTCAGGAACTTCCAAGGAAAAGTGGTGCTGTCAAGTTTACCCCCGCAAAGCTTGTTCCAAACCCCGGATTATTGGAGCCCGCTGCGATGGAAACCTACGATAGCATTGGTTTACAGCATACTTGCAGCGGATGAGTATAACTTCGATCCCAAGTTCAAGGCGAACTGCATCACACTTTATGAGGGTCCCACCCCCGCAGAGCTAGAAGCTACAAGCTAGACTGTTATCTAGCCAGGGACCCCTCGGTCTGCCAAAGTCAACGTCTGATGGAATACAAACAAACATGGAGAGAGGAGGTGTTGCACAATTTGGCGTGGGTATTCTGTAGGTGGAAGTCTCTTGCCATCGAATCGAAGTATGTGGCGTTCGCTCAGAAATCCCGCAAACACGGCGCCCAAAACCAAAAGAGTGAGGCAGTAAACGTGGGGACCGAGATGGTTGCACAACTGCTTACGCCCTCGCGCGAGCTATCGGCATACGTCCATACTTCGGCCATATTATGTTCACGTGTTATTCAAGGATGGGCCTGGATGGTCCGATCCCCGTGGCAGACAGCGATAAGAGCTTTTGGAACTCTTATGAACTCGAAGTCCTCTGTCAAAGCTTCCAGCGCGCTCCTTTGATTTATTCATGCTTTTGAAGCATTAATGTAATGAGTAAGATAGGGCTAGTAATTTGATTGGTAGTACAGTACGAGTTAACGAAATCATCCAGCCACAGCCCCCCACTAGCCCGATTACTTGACATCACATCCGCCTTCAGATTCTTCTCCAAAAGAACTGAAATGTCAGCAACAGCAACAACACAACACAAAAACTGACTAGAAAAAATGGCACTACCACCACTACTATCCCTCCCACGCCTCCTCCTCTCCACCCAACTATTCTACTCCTCATTCTCACGCTTCACGTCAGGCGCCTACACACCCACCTACTACGCCTACCAATCGGCCCGGCACTCCGGCGACAACATACCTATCGCATCAGGCGATGCGCTGCTGGGCACGCTGCTCTTGTTCGAGACCACGCGGGTGTGGGCTGCGGGGCTTCTGACGGTGTTTACTGCAATCCCGGTTGTGAAGGGGTGGAACAGTAGGGGGGTGGTGGCTGATGGGTTGTTGTTTTGTTTGGGGGTGGGCGTTTTTGGGGGTTGAGGTTTTCAGGAGGAGGAGAGAGTAAATGGTGGAGGGCTTAGATGAAATGCCGATGTCGAGTGAGTATGATTTTCTTGTAGCGGGGCACTTTATATACGGGGGTATATTTTGTAGCGGAGGCGTAGGATGCATTCACAATGTAAATCAAGATAGGAAAAGTTCATTATTGGTATGGGCTTCACATTTTACAATACTATCTTATTATCCCTTGTCAATCACCAGCACTGCTCATTTTCGAACGCTTACTTTACCAACTGCTAAATTGTCTCTCTTGATCAACTCATGGCTGATATCCAAGCCTTGTCCTTGCCTTCCAAATCGGAAGCGTTGATCCGTCCTCGGGTACTCTACAATCCAGCGGCTCACAGCGGGCTATTTAAACCTAAGCGTGAAGCCCATATACGCCTACCTCGCCATACTAGCCATAGCGAATATAATCCAGAATAGACAACTGTGGTTTCGTCTTTCAGTTTCTGGTCTCCTGCTTGCCGTGCAGAAGCCCCAGAACGGGGTAGAGATGGCGTATGAGAAGAAGAAATACTCCCCGTCGAGTTTTGAATAAAGAGTACACTAGCCCTTGGAGCCAATGATTGTATGTATGGGCCACTGTTCTCAGTCTGGATATAAAGGGGTATCCTGACCTTTCTAATTCCAAACAAGGCATACAGATCGTACCCAAAGAACTTTTCAGCTGATAGGGACTTTGTCTTGCCCTCAAGCCTCAAATCGGAAGCAACATTTAGGAAAGCATCCGGTATAATCGGGAATTATGTCTTGGGGCTGACCTAACATTGTAAAAATTTGAAAAGGCTTGGTGTCTGAAATATGGTATCGAATTTTGAAGGCTAAATGCTACCATCACCGTCAAGGCTTCTCCTAGGGCCGTCAAACACTTTCAATGATGCTCTTGAAGGATTGCACAGCCTCTTCATGCCCAGAAAACCGAGGAGAATTTGCAATCTCGAGCACCTTATTAAGATCAGAGCCAGCGAAGGGGCCGAGTTGTGGTATGAGGAGGCAGCTTAGTATGTTTTCGATATCTCCTCCAAAACAAGTCCTCCAGAGATTTGCTAGAGCCCAAATATAGATGTCATCTCGAATGTGCCATCTCGACCGACGATCTGTTAGTTTCCACGGCGAGAACCTCGTGAAAACCTGGCACATTTGAGCTCGGTCCTGTATATATACCTTTCCATCGAGAAGCAAGCTTCCACCAAAGGCACAGGCCAGCTCTGCCAACATCACGTTCGGATCGCCAAACTCGACAGGGTACCTTCGGGTAGAACAGCCACTGTCATGAAAGCGCCGGACTTGTACTGTATAAACAGTGATTCGCCGCTCCAGATGAGAGAAATACCCTCCTTCCCCACCTGCTTCTCGCAAGATTGACAGATATTCGTTGTGTTCGGGCTTCGCGGACCGAGATTCCAAAAGCATTAGAAGCAGATCTTGAGCATACCAGTCAAGAGTGCAACTCAATTCAAGTTCCTCAAACTATGCCATGTCCGAAGATGGATGAAATCCTCCTGGAGTGGTAGACATTTTCTACGTCTCCGGGTTGACAGGAGATCGGTGAAGAGCCGAACGGACTGCACTTCGGCCATCACCGAAAAAGGAAGGCTGAACGACGCGTCATCATCATTGATGTACAAAGGATGGTTTTTCCAAATCAAGTCTTTGCATTCGTCGTGGATCTGTTTGCAAGTACGCAAGAGGGATATTTGAGGGAAGCTGGGAGGATCGAACATCCTATAGCGATTGGGTGCACCGGACTCATTTGGAATGAATTCTACATCGATATTACTGGCAAAGACATATTCAAATATCTCGTTCCGAATTTCACGTGGGAGGATATCAAGGAAAGACATTGCGTTTTGGTCTTTTTGGACGGAGCGTTGTTGTTGTCGCTATTCAGTCGAGTCGAGCTTGGCTTGGCTTGGGCTTAAGCTTGAGCTTGGATACGCCGCTTTCATAAATCCAGCACGCCGCCTTAGTCACGTTCGACCCCGCTAAATCGATAGAAGATTTTGAAATTTCAAGATCTTGGAGTCACTTGCCCCTCCATGCATGCACCATTTTGCAAATTTCAATAACTTTGGAACGCCACAAATAAATCTACAAAATGGCGCCTTCAGCAACATCCCCCCCTCCCACCGAAGATCCAACAATTCTTACACTGCGCAAAACCCTGACCAGCGAATCAGAACCCCTCGCGCGCCGTTTCCGCGCCCTCTTCTCTCTCAAACACCTAGCCTGCCAGTCCTCCCTTCCCGCAATCCAAGCCATCGCCGCAGCCTTCACGTCTCCGTCCGCACTCTTGAAACACGAACTCGCATACTGTCTTGGACAGACGAAGGATCTAGCTACTGTGCCATATCTAAGGGCTGTGCTTGAGAATAAGGATGAGGATGCTATGGTTCGACATGAGAGCGCAGAGGCGCTGGGCGCTATTGGGGATGTGGGCAGTTTGGAGATACTGAGGGAGTTGAGGGATCAGAAGGATGAGGTTAAGGAGGTTAGAGAAACATGTGAGATTGCTGTGGCGAGGATTGAGTGGGAGAATTCGGACAAGGGAAGGAAGGAGAAGTTACGGCAGAGGTATATCGTTTCCACGTTTGGAATGAGGGGTAAGCTAACTTTGACAGTGACTTTGCTTCAATCGACCCAGCGCCTCCGGCGGCACTTTTGGAAGAAATAGAGACGGTGGAAGAACTGGAGAAGAAGTTGCTTGATACTGAGCTGCCTTTATTCTTGAGATATAGAGCTATGTTCAGTCTGAGAGACCTTGCATCACCACCGGATCTTCCAACGGCTGTTCCTGCCGTCCGTGCCCTTGCAGAGGCCTTCAAAGACCCCTCTGCGCTATTTAGACACGAAATCGCATTCGTTTTCGGCCAATTATCACACCCAGCATCTATCCCCGCTCTCTCTGCAGCTCTTGCCAATTTGGAGGAGGCCAGCATGGTTAGACATGAAGCTGCTGAAGCGCTGGGTAGTCTTGGCGAGGAGGAAGGTGTCGAGGATATCCTGAAACGGTTCTTGGGTGACAAAGACCAGATTGTGAGGGACAGTGTCATAGTCGCACTGGATATGGCCGAATTCGAGAAGGGGGGTGAAGTCGAGTATGCTTTGGTTCCGGAGAATGCAACTGCGTAGATATCGGTGTAATATCAGGGTGGGGTTATAGACTACTAGGTACCAAAGTGCTTGGGCCTTGAAGAGCAATTTGACCGATTCATCTCCATCTTCAATGTAATCAAATGACCACAGCAACAGTAAAGCGATTTCCCAGACGATGTTTGTTTCGGATTCGGGGAGCTTCGTGAGATTTTAATTGTTCGTGTTCCACCTTTGAAAGTCAGTAGAGGCCATGTAAAATCTTGTAAGGTGGCTTACCTGTGACCACAATCGCATTGGTAGAAAATAGTACTTCCTTCATCTGCGCCTCGCAATTGTGCTGAAGTATATTTGACCTCCTTCGCGCCACACATTTCGCAAGTCATCGCGATCTTGACCGAATTCTCCATGTCACTTCTTTCCACGGTCTGAACTGCGGATCGCTTTTGCCGTAAAAGTGAAGGGAACGAAGCTGCTTTTGTGGTTGTTGTAATGGTCTTCGAGGCAGTATCTGAAAGCGCATCAAAACTTGTTCCTACGAGTGCAGACCAACAATGTTTTGCATACCTTTATTTTCAGCGCCGCAACATT
Organism: Lachnellula occidentalis; assembly: GCA_007821535.1. NCBI lineage: Eukaryota > Fungi > Ascomycota > Leotiomycetes > Helotiales > Lachnaceae > Lachnellula > Lachnellula occidentalis. The sequence continues at coordinate 19,121 of QGMI01000135.1, read as the reverse complement.
CGCAGAGCAGAATGGTATTCTGATTGCCGGTGGAACTGTCAAGCAGATTACCACAATCTGTGCAAAAAACTAGGGATCCAATGGCAGACATCTTGACTGTTGTCGTTGTTGTAATTGTTGTTGTACAGATATCTGTAGATGAGGCTTCAGCTTTTTTCTTCTTCGTTCAGGCGCGACCCGTAGACTTAGCCTTGTGGCTGACTAAGCAAACTAATTCTCTGAATGCGGCTACGGCACCATTTCGACCGTTAGCAGCCTTGCCTCACGACGCCCAGACCTTCAACCTCCATGCTATATACAGCATGGGACATTCGAAATGCCTCCACACTTAATTGAATATTGAGTTTCTCATTAATATTCTCTCTTGCAATATGCCTGTACTTTCTATCAAATACTCATGGTCACCCTAATTGCCCATCGTTTCAACAATATCCATCATCGCGGGATCAGCCTCTTCTCCTACCTTCCTCATGGCAACCAACGGCTATCCCCTCCAAAATGGGGACCCAACTGTGTCAAATGGCACCTTTACAATGAATGGAACCCATCAGCCAAAACCTAGGGTTCTCACCGTCGATGAAGCTCTCCCACTAACCCCATTTACCTCTATTGTCCCCTTTAACTCAGGTTCGCTCATGCTGTTGCCCCTCAATTCTGGAACCATATGCTGACAATTCACTTTCAGATATCGTACCCCTCCCATCAGTGGGCCTTAGATCAACCGTATCCTTGTTTCCAACTGAAGCCGAGCGTGAGAATGGAAGACAAGGTCTCGAAAGCCTAAATCGCGAGGCTGCTAATCCTCAAAACACTTCGCAGAGACTACAGAGGAGCTTGGATGATCTAAAGGCGCTTCTGAAGCCAGAGGGAATTCCTCAATAGTGAGATACAACACATGTGTATCTTCAGGCTCCAGCTAAGCTTCTCTAGTAAATTCAAAACTGCTCCAAGGTTTACATCAGGATCCACTACGCACGAACAACCAAGAGTTACACTATCACCTTTTGCAAAGATGTTACTTGATGGAACCGGTGTTGAATACACCTGTCCCTCACCTCCACAGCCTCCTTCACAACCTTCCTCACAACCTCCGAGCTCTCGATTAAATAACCCGAAGTCACCCAAGAAGTCGAAAGTGAATCAAAGCCAACATCAGCAACGAGCGGTATCAAACCAAACTGCACATGACGAGAATTCATCCATCACAGTTCAGATACCAAAGAAGCAGACAAAACCGCAAGTTGCGACCCCTCCTCAACCCACACCTTTCAAGCCCAGCTCCGGTATTTCAGTGGTTATTCCAAGTCTTCCAAGTGACTTCCGACGTGATCAGTACACACCATCGAAAAAGCCTAATAATTCATCTTCAACCCGACCGCAAGTTCGGCATTCAACCCCCAATCCTACAAAGCCAGCACTTCAGCCTCACCAGAATAGTGTACCTTTGGTGAAGGTTCCCATTCAGACCCCTGATCGTCCAAAGCCAGCTCTTCCGCCTCCCCAGAGTAGCGTACCTTTGGTGCAGGTTCCCATTCAAACCCCTGCTCAACAAATGGTACCGACTCAGATCAAACCAGAGACGCCCAAAAAGCTGGCTCCACAACCTTCCCCAGCTGCTCCGAGGTCGGGATCTAACCTTGCCTTGGCAGTTGTAATTCCCGATCTTCCTGCGACCTTCAAAGCTGAGGACTACGACGTGGTCCCAGATTCACCCGATACTCCTCAGCACCTTTCAAGGAAGCGAAAACGTTCTGACATTGATGAGTATGAAGAGGGTTCATCTCTTACTGTTGACCAGCGAGAGAAGGGGGACGCAGCAGCTCGAAATCTCCGTGGGTTTCTGCAGGAAATCTTCGAGGCTGAAGATCAGATACAACCGGATGAGTTCTCAGGGAATCAGCTCTTTAAATCCACCATCGAGGGAATCAGTCTTACCAACATGGCCCAAACTAAAGTCGAAAGCTTGCTACAAAAAATCATATCCGCAGGGCGTTTTACACAAGCTCCCTTAGACGAACTTCTCCGACTGCAGAAACTCTCCGAAGGTGCGCTCAAGGAATCAGAAAACATTGACGTCAAAGTCGATGATGGCATGGGAGACTCAGAAGTAGAGGCATGGCTTCAACAAGTCGACAGTGCAGAGCTTGGACTCAAGGCCGCGAGAACGTCTTTGCGATTAATGTCTGGAGGTCGTGAGGATAAACAGCTCTATTCCGAAGACGTTATTCTGGCAGCTTTGAATTCGTTCAAGAATGTGGTGGAGAATTGCATAGTTCCAGTCGTGGAAATGCGCAGTTCTGGGTCTTCCTCGACGACATTCAAACTACTATCTGTTGAAAAGAAAGTCATCAACAATCTGCTTACCCAATGCCGACGCGTCCTTTCGCTCTTGGCATCCCTCGTGGCCAACATCGAGCTTTCTGAAACTGTCATCAATATACTCGAGTTCACGACATCACGCTTGATATTTGTTGAAAATGCCCCAATTGAGCGTGATTCGGTTCTTGGCGTTGCGAAGTTCGATAGTTTGCGTGTTGTAGCAATGGATGCTCTAGCCCAGATTTTCCTTTGTTTCCCGACACAGCGTCAAGGCATTTTTGACGAGATCCTTACTTCTCTGGAAAAACTGCCAGTCACGAAGCAAAGCGCTCGCCAATTCAAGCTTGCGGAAGGTGGCAGCATTCAGCTTGTGTCGGCATTGATCATGCGTCTCATCCAAACCAGTGCCAGTAAGCCCGATGTCGCCAAGGCAAAGCGGAGAAATAAAGCACTTGAAGCCCTCAACAGGGATGATGACGGGGATGATGCGAAATTCAACTCCAAACAAACTTCTGATGTGCGGTATACTATCAACTCAGAGCCTCGAGCCGAACAACAAGCTGTGACAGCGATCCAGGAGCTGAAGGAGGAAATTTCTCCCCTTTTAGATACTGCCAAAACCAACGCGAGCTACGTTGTGGGATTCATCGTTGGCAGAGCCATGAAGTCTACCAAAACCGGCGACGCTCCATATAGAAACCTACTTGATCTTTTCGTGGAGGATTTTATCACGTGTTTGAACTCGCCAGATTGGCCTGCGGCAGAGCTCCTGCTTCGTCTCTTCCTCTTCAAGATGGTTCACTTGGCAGAGGGTGATAAAACACCTGCTCCAGCTAAGAATATGGCTCTCGACCTGCTTGGTCTCATGGGCTCCGCCATATCTGAGCTCAATTCGCACGTTCGGAAAACCGCCACGTCTCTAGAGACTGGAGACGAATTAGCACAGTATCTCGTGAGACTGGCTTTCTCGTCACTCGAGAAGAGAGGCTCTCTTGCCGATCTTGTATCGTGGTCATGTGGCCCGTTTCGGGTATCGCTAGAGTATCTTGAAGAGCGTTACTCTCAGGATCCTCAACTGCACAGCGCTATTGGTTACTTCATGGCTGAATGGGCTTCCAAAATCTGCTCCACTTTCGAGATGATCGACGAGGATGAGGACGACTTGAGGCAGACTGAAGCAGAATATGGGCGACTAGCTTACCGCCTTCGGATGATGGTCAGCGACAGAAGGTGGCTCTCGACCGAATACAGCTTTGACACTGTCAGCCCACCTCATGCACGCATCGCATACTCGTTAACCTTATTGCATTCGCAATTCTGCGAATCTTTTGGCCGAGTCCTCACAATCCTGCTAGGATCCATGACTAGCGAACAAGCAACAGTTCGAAGCAAGAGTTTGAAGAGTGTTAATCAGGTTCTAGATACGGATCCAACTATTCTTGATCGAGAACCGGCCGTGATGAGCTTGATACTGAGATGTTCCAATGATGCGTCTGTACAAGTTCGCGATTCCGCTCTCAATCTAGTCGGAAAGTGTATCAGCTTGCGACCTGCGCTTGAGGAAGAGATGATCCCAGGTATCTTACAGCGTGTCAACGACAGTGGCGTTGGTGTGCGGAAGCGTGCCATGAGGTTATCCAAGGACATATACTTACGGAATACAAATCGGGATGTTAGGAGCTTAATTGCCGACTCTCTGCTTCATCGAGTGGTCGATCAAGATGAGGGTGTGCAAGAATTAGCTCGACAGACAATCGAAGAAGTTTGGATGTCACCTTTCTACCAACCAACATCTGTTGAGGACACCTCAGCGCAATTTAGATTGGGTATGGCTGACCATGTTGCGCTGATGGTCAAGACCGTACAACGGGGCAGCGGCGTTTCTTCAGTGTTGGACAAGGTCTTGAAAAACATGCTGTCGGAAGATTCCAAGTATGCCGCGGCAAACTTCAAAGTCTGCAAAGCTTTGGTTGCGACCATGTTCGAAACAATCATCGATAATCCTGCTGGCGAGGGAAACGAGGCTCCATCCGCTCGTGATGCACTATTAGTGCTCATGATTTTCGCTAAGTCGAACGCTAAGCTGTTCACTCCTGAGCAGATCCAGCTTCTTCAGCCTTACACTTCGAACGTAAATGGTGGAGATGATATGGCCATTTTCCGCTCTGTAATCGTCATCTTTCGTCATGTTTTGCCTCATTTATCAAAGGCCCATAATGCATTTCTCGGCGAGGTAAGAAAAGTTCTTATGCAACAAGTTGGACGCATGGGAAGAGCGATCTTGGACGACTTGATAGCCTGTCTATGGATAATCAGCGAAGTTCTCGGCGACTTCCAAAATCTGACTCGATTGACGTTGTCAAGCTTGAACGGAATCAATGGCCTGAAAAACGTCGATCTGAAAGACCCTACCAAAGCGGGCCATATCAGAAAGATTACTCGCCTACTCTTGATTGGGGGAATGTGCGGAAAGCACTGCGATTTGGATCCGCATGCCGAGTTCTTCAAGGGAGCTTTTCCAACATGGAAGGACAACTCTGTTTCCAAACTGATGTGTGATACCTTTGCGCCGTTTGCGTCACCTTCACAGCCACTCGAGGTACGAAAGGGTGCTCTGGATGCAATTGGAATGGTGTGCCAGTCTTGGCCAAAAAACTTCTCTTCAGCCAACATATACACGTCATTTCGGGAGGTGTTCAATGATAAGAACTCAGTGTTGGAGACGATTGTACTGGGAGCCTTCAAGGACTTCCTGCTGCTTGAAGAAAAGCGCTCTGAGGCCGGACGAGAAGCCTTGCCCGGTGCTGCTGCAGATCCCACTGCTAAATTGGGCGTGATGGGTGGTGGCCAAGGGGACGGCGTTGCGATTGGCATAGCTCAAAGATTTCTGCCAGAGGTCGTCCGCATCGCATTGTCCTGCCAAGACGAGCAAGGGCTTCTGGCAACAGAAGTGGTCGCAAGTGTAGCCAGACAAGGTCTTGTTCATCCAAAGGAATGCGGGGTACCATTGATTGCTTTGGAAACGTCCCAGAACTTGAAGATTGCAGAGATTGCTTTCAGAGAGCATCGTGCGGTCCACGAAAAGCACGAGACAATTCTAGAGAAGGAGTACATGAGGGCTGTGCACATGGCATACACCTACCAGCGAGATGTGGCTAAGAACACTAATGGTGCAACCCTCAATCCATATACTTCCAAACTTCACCACATGATCGAAGTTCTGAAGATCAGCAAAGTAAAGAACCGCAAAAGGTTCTTCGAAACTCTGTGCTCTCGTATTGACTTTGATCCCTCCAAAATCGACATCGAAGAGGTTCCGCATCACTTGGACTTCTCTCAATTCATCATTGAAAATATGGCATTCTTTGAGTACGCAACCGTTGATGAGCTCTTAGCTGCTATCACGGCAATGGAAAAGGTGGTTGCAGCGACAGGAACCGGAATCGCGCATTCTATCGAGACGGAAATTTTCCACGTTAGTCTGGATCAACCTTCTCAAGTCGACGCAAATGGTCAAATGCAGCCTGTCCAGCCTACCATTGACCCACGTCGCCTGCAGCTTCTTACTGCTTCTTCCATGATGCTCTCCAGTCTCTGGGGTGCTCGCACATTTCTCAGACGCCAGTATGGTCTCATGAACAAGCAGCGCGACAACAAGAACAAATCAGCAACCAAGGATCTCAACAGAGCACCTCTGAAGGCTCAAGGAGTTAGTGGCGACAAATTTTGGGAGGATTCGTCTTCGACCATGACCGCTATGGACTCGGAAGACAGTATGATGAATCAATGCCGAGCCTTTGTCGAGCTCTTGAGTGTGGACCACGACTTCAAAGTTGCAGCAGAAGGAGATGAGGAGGCTGAACGAGCTAGGTTGAGCACACCCAGTGAAGACGAGGAGGGTACACCAGGCCCACCGGGTGGAAGCGGCAGAGGACGTAAGAGAAAGGGTGGTGGCACTCCTGGTGGCCGGAAGAAACGCGCTCGATCATCTTCTGTTCCGCGTGGTCGTGGTAGACCTAAAGGTGCTGGGAAGAAAACCAGTGTGGAGAGAAGCGACGGCGAGGATGATTGGTAGTAAAAGGCGGACCGGAGGTGTGCTATATGGCGTTTTCTGGTATCTGCGTTTAGGAGTCGAGATTTGTGCGCAAAGGGAGTCGGAGACAACATATGTATCATAAAGGTGGACATTCTATGTGCTTATTTTCATGGGAAGGGGCTGAACCTCTACGAAAGGGAGAACATTGCATTATTGCAAATCATGGCACTGGCACTGGCAGCACAGAGCGTATCTAGCAAGATGGCTGTTATCGAAATAAATATAATTTCCAAACAGAACAAGTATTTTGAAGATTCATTCCATTATGCCGTGCGAGTTCGCGCTTGATTTTAGTGATGCCAAGCCTCAAGCTTAGCGGTTGAACGTTGAACGCTCCCCAGCTCGGGTCTCTTTTCCTTGCCCCTGATTTTTGTATAGAAAAGAAGATCTTCGAAGAAAGGACAGTAGGCCCGCATTCACCATCATCCCAAAACATCCAGGCCTCAAAAGCTTGTTGCTTTGTCTCGCAGTCATCGAATGACGACTACCACTGGCTTACGGCCGAAAGGCGGGACAATACAACCACCACCACTCCAAACCACGAGACTATACCACCAATACATTCTTCGGATTCGCTAAATGCGCAGCTCAAAGCGTCGGGACAGCTCCTCTCGGAAATCTCGAGGCAGCGGCCGTACACATCCTACAATCAATACGTCAATGGCGGTGTTGGTGTTGGTGTGAAGATAGATATAAGGGGGTGAAAACCCCCGCCTTTTGAACAATCAACTCAACAACAGTTCAGCCATTCAACACTTCAGCCCTTCAACCAACTGAATTCAAAGAGACTGCAACAGTCTGACTATCGAAACTCATACGGCAACAATCAAATCAGAATCCAAACCAAACCAACGCAATGTGCTGCCACAACAAACGCTCCAACCGCCAAAACGGCGTCATCGACACGCGCCAACCCCGCCCAACACTCGGGCGTATGCTCGTCGAGCATTTCCAGAGAAAGCAGCAGGAGAAGAAAGCTCTTGCCCAGTCTTCTGCCTTTGAAAGCGTTGCGTTTGAGGAGTCTAAGGTTGTGAGAGGAGCGGGGATGGGATGGGTGGATGAGAAGCAGGGGTTTTCGGTTCCTGATGAGAGAAATGCGAAGCATGAAATGGGGCTGGGAAACGACTTGCCGAGTTATGGACAGGCTGTGAAGGGTGTTTGAGCATGTGGTGGGGCGGGATGCTTTGAGGAAAGGATGAAGGATTCGTATATGATGTTATATGTCTTGGTTGTGGACTGTCAGGTTTTGGCACCTAGTCGCTCGTTGAGAAATGTATAAATAGATGTATGTTGCACATGAATGGCGTAATAAGCCCATCTACTCCGCATGATACTGCCCGATATAGAGATGACTTGATGAAGGTGACCTGATCAAACAATAGAACTGCTGAGAAGAACTGGTTGTTAGAGGCAACTTTGCATCTTGGTGAAACAGATTCCAAGTGGAGTATATATCTGGTCATTCCCCGGGCTGGTTTCTCGTGTACATGTTATATGAGATATACCATACCGAGTAACGATGAAGATAAAATTAAATAAAGAGAAAGATGTGGATATGGATTCCAGTCTTCCTTACCCCTGGTCCTGCTCAATCCACACCTCCGTGCATTGATAACCGCACTCAAGTCGCGTCGCCATTGCCATCTGTAGCCTACCTAAGGTAGGTAGGTACTGTACTAGTGCTAAGCGCTCTACGTAGGAGTAGATCAGACCAAACGCATCTGCAACCCCACCTCACATCCATAGCCGTACATCATTTTGACACTTCAACATACTATCATTACATTACTTTGGCTTTCAGGATAGAAGCAGTCTTTCTCCATTCATGCATTAATACATTCATAATTCTCCTCCTTGGTTGAAACTTTCAAATTCAAGGATCCCGTTCTTGCTTCTATTCGTCCAATCGACCCGCAGGTGAGACGGCTTCACCGACGAGAGCTCTTGATTACCAGCACTAACGCTCAACTTGACAGACATATCTTTCCAAGCAAAGCAACAATGGCAGAAGACGCAGAACCAACGGCCTCAGAAGATATTGGGCCAATAATACCCAAAGAGTCTTCACAATCTGAAATCGAATCGAACGGCATTAACCTTCCCCTCACCATCGCCCGTCCTCCCCCTCAACCCCCATCAACAATCTCCAAAGCCCTCAGAACTACCTTCCTGCGCAGTCCGCAAGATTTGTCAAATTCCCCCTCCTTCCCACCGAACTACGGCTCAAGATCTGGGAAGCTGCTCTAGAGCCTCGCGTCCACGAACTCCACCCCTGCGCGAAACTCTACAATGAGCGCATGACGTTCCGCTCCAATGCCTCGAAAACACCCTCCATTTTCCATGTCTGCCGTGAATCCCGCGAGGTCGCGTTCAAACACTACCAACTGATGAATTACGAGCCCGTGCCCGGCAGCAGCGGCGGCAAGGGAATTCTGCGGTTCTACTTCTGTCCCAAGCTTGACACGCTGCTGTTGAATAGCTTGATGGGGCTGTTTGTGATGTTTGTGTTGTTAGAAGAGAATACGAATTATACGGGCACGATGCAGGGCTGGGAGACTGTCGCGTTTGATGCGGATAGGGCTCAGCTTATTTCGCTACTGAGTGGGATACCTGGACACAATGTACAGCCCAGGATCAAGGAGCTATTCCCGGAACTGAAACAACTTGTTATTGCGTTTGACTACAAGAAGAATGGGAAAACGAGGTTCAGGACTAGTGTTTGGCCGGGGGAGAACGGGACCTCTTTGAAGTCGTTTCCATGGCCTGTTATTCAGAATTCCCATTTCGAGCAGATTTTCAAGCCGATAAGACAATTTCTAGTTAATGACTATGAAGGCAAAGGGGATGTGCCTGAAATGATTGTTGCGAAAGTCAAAAGGAAGCAGTTTATTAGGGGGGATGTTAGATATGTGTTCAGGAAGGGTTGTGCGATGTTGAGGATTCATCCGAGAGGCGTTTTCAGATGGATTTGATTTGGGCACGGGAATGGGCATGGCATGGGCATGGGCATGGCATGGGCATGGGAACACTGGAGTTCTGTGAGGAATAGGTTTATGCGGGGCTAATGTCTGAGCGGGTTTATATGATTATGCGGCTTTCATAAGGTTAGGTTTATACAATAATGACACAGCGGCACAACCAGGAACAATATGTATTGTGTGTAACTTCCAACCTATACGGTATCAAGTCCTCCCTTTCCTCAAACTTCTACTCCCGTACCACTCTCTTTCCGCATCACATCTACCACTTTGCCTCCTTCCGATCCAAAAAGCCCTTCAATATAGCAAGGATCTTCTCCAGCGCCACAAGCCACACCCGCAACTCAGCCAGCACCTTCTCCTGGTCCTCGCCCAGCTTGGCATAAAAGTCCTTCCGGTAAGGACACGCACTCATGGCGGCAGAGAAAACAGGCTTGATCAGGAAGCCGTGGAAGGGTTTCAGGGTGTTGCCGTAGGCGTTGCGGAAGGATGTGGAGAGTTCTTCGGTGTCGACGGCCATGTTTTGCGAGAGGGCTATGGATGTGAAATCTAGAGCGCTGGGTTGGAAAGGGGTGTTAGTTTGTGTTTGTGAGGAAGTTGGAGGGGAAGGGGGGGGGGGGGAGTTTGTACCGGACGAGCCATACGAGACCTTCAGTCGCAACGTGCTTTTTTGTCTTGAGCTCGTTGATTACTAGGTCTTGTAGGGTGGCGGATTCGAGGGGCGCTGCGAGTTGACGGTCTCGGATTTTCTGGGTTGTTTTGTTAGCTGATTGATTCATCTGCCCCTCCTTCTGCTACTGCGGGGGAAAGGAAAGCGTACCTTGATATTACCCAGCATGTCTGACTTGACGGGTGTGAAGGCTACGGATCCCAATACATCTGTAATGCACCAGTTAGTATCGTAGCTGCAGAGGAGAGGAGGAGGAATGGAAGGAAGAGCTACTGACCAAATAGCGTGGTCAGTGATTCGGCAGCTTCGAGGAATTCGGTCGTGGAGATGGCATTGTCCTTTTCTTTGTCGACTGGGACGTCGGTGAAGGATTTCTTGAGGGTGTCGAGGAAGGTTCCTCCGGGTGGGTATGCGTTTACGGCTGCCATTTTGTATGTTTTTTGTTTGTTTGTGGGATTGTTTGGTTTATAGGGAAGTGAGGTGGTTGTGAGATGGATGGAGCTCGAGACGAGTCGGTGAGGGAGGGAGGGGTACTGCTGTACTATAGTGGAGGCCCACTCCGTGGACGAATCGGATTGGGCCCCTCTAGCTGCCGTAAAAGGGGTCCTATTGTCCCTGAATAGCTTCACAACTTCCAATAAGGGAAGAAGATTCTGGCATTCATAGCATAATCTAACTGATGATCCATCTTGCACATTTTCAATGTTGTCAGCAATTTGTAGAGTCACTGCGACCCCGAGGCGAAGTTTGTGTAATATCAACTTGTTGGCGCAGAAATTGTAATTGGTGCTTCAATGCTCTTACTCTTGATATACGGAGTATTCATTGAGGATATAATGTTATGCAGGCTAAGAGTTCAGAATTCCTTGTCATCAGCTCAAGGAGCTAGGACTTGATCCTCTCGCCTTCTAACTTACTCTTTAGCATCCCACAGAAGCTCTCGAACAGCACACTATCATGACCTTTAATCCACCGAGTCGTGACCATATTCACAGCCTGCCCGTCAACCATTCCTTGGATATGGATCTTAAAGCCGAGTGCCATGTCATCTTCGTCATCCTCTTCAATTTTATCTTCGTCCTTCTTCGTTATCTGCTGCCGACGAGCAGCCCGTGACCATACCGCCTTTTCACTGAAACCAAGCCCGGTTGATACATCGCTTTTCCACATCCATTTTAGTGGGAGCTCAGCGAGTGTGTGGTTAATTAGCTCGCCAACTTGTCCAGCTTCACCCCTATTCGCGAACTAAATTATCGTCAGTGCATAAAATCGAACATGGCCATACAGAGTCATACCGGAATCTGATACTCAACCGGAAATGGCAACATGTTCTTTGGGATACTCGTCACCGCCCTAGTCAACTCCATCCTAGGCCTCAGATCTTCAAAACTCCACGCAATCCCCCACCTCCTCGTCCGACTCCCTTGCACAAACTCCGTAACAGCATAATTATCAATGCCCTCATCCCTCAATCTCTGCACCAGGACCGCGACACTTGAAAACTTGCCCAACATGGAAGTATACCACTGGACCCTGTCTTTGAGGATGAGACTTTCGGTGATCATGCGGGAGACGAATTGGACTTCTCCTCCGAGAGTTACCATTTCGGATTCTGAGCCTGTACAGGCTGTGAAGGGTGGTCTTTGTTTGGTGGCGGCGGACGTGAGCAAGTCGGCTTTAGACTCGTAAAATGGGGGTTGCACATGCTGAAGTCGATACTGGAAAGAAATCAGCACTTTGCTTATTCGAATTAGGGGTGCAACCACTTTTCAAACTTCATGATATCTAAAGGCAACAAAGGATCACTCTTCTGTGTTTGAAGAAGCTTGATCCGGTTCTGGAGGCCATTTTGCTGGACGTTGGTCTTAGCAAATCGCATGCTTTTCTCATCAATGTCTGAGGTTGCCATTAGCACGTCTCTAGAATTGAACCTGTAGAAACTTTACCTGTACCAGCAAATCGCCAATTCGGACGCTGAGCACATCCTAGCATGGGATAGATACAGCTTGCTCCTGTTCCGATATCGAGACCCAGAACCTCCCGTTTGGGGTCATAAGTATCGGCATAGTCTTCACTGGTAGTATCCAAAAGGCCCTGAACCCATAGTAGATAGTTTAATCGGTTTGGAACCTGTTCATATATTGGTTAAAAAAATGCGAGGAAGAGAAAGCTCCAAGAGACAACTTACGGGTGGGCAGAGCCGATCAGGTGGCAGTGAAATCTTGAGGCCGAAATCTCTCTTCAGCAACGATTTGGTAAGTTGTTGAACTGATTCAGGGTTACTGAAGTCGAGTTGACCATTTGATTTCAATCTATTGCGCAGTTAGCATCTATATATAGTTCAGCTTCTGGTGAGCTGTAACAACGCAATTTGATCGTTTCGGTCACGATGTAACGAAGTAGCAAGCCCGGATATTATTGTCAACTTACGCTTTGGCAAACTCTGCATCTTGTAAGGCCAGAGCCGCGAAGTCTACGTCCTCTTTGTAAATGTTGTTGGTTGTTGACATTGTGTGAGCTTCTAGTAATGGCGGGGTTTCGCGCGTTTGTTGGAAAGCTTCAAAATCTGGAGGGTGTGGATGCATAAATGTTTATTACAGTACTGCCGTTCGGTCAAGAACCACAGATTACCTAGGTAGTGTTAGTAAGATCACGAAAAACTCCCAAAAGGCACTGAAATCCATTTATTTTTGTTAGACAAACTGGAAAGTTAGGATATCATGGTGCCAAAGGTCAACAACGCCTTCCATAAGCTCTTCAAAAAGACAACCGATTACTCCTCCCAGCTCTCACTCTTATGACTTCTCGTCACTATTTGGCTTCTGCTTCTTCGCAGCCGGTCCATCATCAGCAGGCTCGCCAGTTGGTACCTCTGGAAGCTCAACCTTGCTTGCCTCGGCCTCTTCTTCGGCATATTTTTTAGCATCTGCAGGCGCAGGCCCATTCTCAGCGGATTCTCCACCTTCAATGTCCTCCCATTCACCTTCGGCTTCTAATTCTGTAGAAGGGAAAAAGATCCTACGTCATGTTAATGGGTTACATACTAGGGTGAGTATAGCAACTTACGGTAGCCAGTGGTTGTAGGCATCAACATCCTTTGATACAAAGGTAGTGAAGACTACTTCTCCAATTTGTCTCCATCCTCGCCCTCTAGGAATTCCTTGACTGCTTTGATAGCCACAGGTGCAGCATCGTGACTTGGATAGCCATAGACACCAGTGCTTAAGGCACTAAACGCGATACTCTTGCAATTATTCCGAACAGCCAGCTCAAGGCTTGTAGTGTAACATCCTGCCAAATCCTCCTCGCTCTCTTCCTTAAATTGCGAATTGTAGACCGGACCAACAGCGTGGATAACTTTCTTGCACGGGAGCTCGTAGGCAGCAGTACACTTCGCAGACCCCGTGTCACAGCCGTCCAACTTCCGGCATTCCTTCAGTAATTTAGGGCCTGCAGCTCTGTGAATGGCGCCATCAACTCCTCCTCCACCCAGCAGAGAGTTGTTGGCAGCATTGACAATGGCGTCGACCTCGAGTTTCGTGATATCTCCTCGGATCAGGCCGATGCGATCGTTGAACGACTGGGAAGGCTTTGGTGCTACAGCGGGGGAATCGAAAGTCGCAGGGGTGAGTTTCTTCAGTCGATAGAGGAGAGAAACGGTTGGTATCTCGGCAGCGGGAATGACAGCCATGATTCTTCGAGTACCGAGCATGCGGTCTTGTTTTGACGTTTTGGTAGAAGAAAAGAGAAGAAGGAAGCGTCGAGGGGCAGGGGAGCAAGGGGAGTTTACAAGGCTGATGGCGGGGCACCGCACTGCCTTGCTGGAAAAGGCGCTAAAAATCAGGCTGTCGAAATTTGGTGGATTGACTCACACAACTCGCAAAACCAACAAGCAGTAAATCGGCGTGCAGTCATTTGCTTTCCCTAAAAACCTCAAAACCACGGGTTCCCCCTCATTGACGAGTATACGAATCGCCTCAATTATTTTCTATACTCACGCGCAATTATGGCGGACGCAATTACAGAGCAAACAGCGAAGCTCCAGCTGGATGATGAGACTGGTGAGATGGTTTCAAAGGGAGAACTGAAAAAGCGAATGGCAAAGCGGGCAAAGAAAGTAGCTCAAGCCAAAGCAAAGTCAGATGCACCAGCAAAGGCCCCAGTCACCCCTAAACCCACAGGAAAGCCCGAAGAGAAGATCTCAGAACCGACCGCCATGTTCACCCAAGGCTTTCTCGATGAAGTCTACAAAGAGCGGCCCGTAAAGCCTGTTGTCACACGATTCCCGCCAGAACCAAATGGCTATCTACACATTGGACACGCCAAAGCAATCGCTGTCAATTTTGGATTCGCGAAATATCATGGAGGAAAATGCTATCTGCGGTTTGACGATACCAATCCAGAAGCAGAAGAGGAGAAATACTTCGTGGCGATCAAAGAAATGGTGAAATGGCTAGGATTTGAGCCATTTGCAGTTACATACTCTAGCGACAATTTCGACAAGTTGTACGCGAAGGCAGAGCAGCTTATCAACCGCGGATTGGCCTATGTTTGCCATTGTGGAGGTATTGTAACCTATTTTCTTTCGAGAAAAACACTAACGATATCAAAGATGCTGAGATCAAGGCTCAAAGAGGAGGTGAGGCACATGGACCTAGATTCAGATGCGAGCATGCCAATCAAACCGTCGATCAGAACATCGAAGAGTTCCGGGCCATGCGAGATGGTAAATACAAACCTAGAGAAGCGTTCTTACGTATGAAGCAAAATATTGAAGACGGAAACCCTCAAATGTGGGACTTAGCCGCATACAGAGTCCTAGACGCCAAGCATCACCGAACTGGGGATACCTGGAAGATCTATCCTACCTACGACTTCACACATTGCTTATGTGATAGTTTCGAAAACATCACCCATTCGTTGTGCACGACCGAATTCATCCTCTCTCGGGTTTCATACGAGTGGTTGAACAAGAATCTAGAGGTGTACGAGCCTATGCAGAGAGAATATGGACGCCTCAACCTCACTGGCACGGTTCTTTCAAAACGAAAGATCATGAAGCTCGTTACTGAGAAGTACGTACGAGGTTGGGATGATCCGAGACTATACACCCTTATTGGAATCAAGAGACGCGGTGTTCCACCTGGTGCAATTCTCGAATTTGTCAACGAACTCGGAGTTACGACTGCCGCGACCAACATCCAAATCGTAAAGTTTGAGCAAATAGTTCGACGGTATTTAGAGCGCACCGTTCCTCGACTGTCGCTAGTCCTCGATCCAATCCCAGTAGTCATAGAAGATGCTGAAGAGATTGAAGTCGATGTGCCCTTTTCCCCCAAGATTCCCGCTATGGGCAGCCACAAAGTCAAGTTGACAAAGACAGTCTACATCGAGAGAAGCGATTTCAGAGAAGTTGATAGCACAGACTACTTTCGTCTAGCACCAGGGAAATCTGTTGGCCTACTTCAAGCACCATATCCAATCAAGGCAACTTCATTTACAAAAGATGGCGACAAGGTCACGGAAGTTCGTGCCATCTACGATAAATCCGGGAAGAAGCCGAAGACATTCATTCATTGGGTCGCAGAGGGGTCAAAAGAAGTCGAGGTACGGATTCACAATGCGCTTTTCAAATCAGAAAAGCCAGAAGATGCCGAAGGGGGTTTCTTGAACGACATCAATCCCAACAGCGAAGAAATCTGGTCCCATGCTATGATCGAATCGGGTCTCGACGAAATCAAGCGCCGTGCTCCATGGCCCGAAGCGGCTGGAGAGTCAGAGTTGGGTAAAGGAGGTCTGGAATCTGTTAGATTTCAAGCAATGCGGGTGGCATATATGGTAAGTTGACCCCTTTTTCTATGCGAGATTATTACTAAAATCTGGTAGGCAATGGATTCAGATAGTACGGACGATAAAGTTGTCCTAAACCGGATTGTTAGTCTAAAAGAAGACGCCGGAAAATAGATTCCTGTATATATTTGCAGAAGCATTCCTGAGAGTTGATGAGAAATGAATGGAAATGTTTGCGTGGCGCTACATTAGACGAGGAATGAATTAATGATACGCATTGGCATTTTTCACGCGAGAACTGCATTTATACTACTACTATCAAGGTTGGCTCCAATATCAAAGGGATCCTTTGTTAACCTGATTCTGTAGCACCTCTGGCCTCGGAATTCCCAAGTGTCGCATAATTCCGATCGCAGATATACATACCATGGTGATTAGGACAAAGCACAGCATTGGAAAACATATGTTCGCCGCCTGATTTGCTATGGGATCATGATCGCCCTTGACGAATAGAAGACATCCAATACTCGGAACGTTGATGCCAAAGACGCTTCTTCATGACCTGTGGTTTCTTAGGCATTTTTTGGGATCTCGAGTGAAAGCATTTCTAGAAGTTCTGGGTCCAACTAGAATACCACGTCTAGATATTATCGGTCTCCCCAATCGCCATTATGAGCAACGTGAATCGATCACCCATCGCGCGCCGCGCCAGGCTGCCGAATGGTTTTCTACCAACAAGACTTCGCCGGGCTAATGCAATAAGGCATACCAGATTACATGCCACACCAAGACCCAGCTCGGCACCAGGGGCCGGTCACATCAGAAGAAGGCCCGTCGCAAATCGCGCAGCACCCCCAGTAGCGGACATACCAGATACTCGAGGCATTCAGGGAGAACGGTCCGAAAATTTGGGGTTTATCACTGAAACCCTAGCAGCTTTCGAAATAAAAGCCGCAGAAGTAGATCGACTTGCTGAGTTGAGCAGAGCAGAGCTTGCGGAAAGGAACGAGGTACGTTGAGAACTAAGATACCTACCATAAACAGATCACAAGGGTCTGCTCCGCCTCTGTTTCGGCACTGATTCCCTCTTTTCACATGTCAAATATATCGTATGATCAATGCTGATTCCGCGTTGTGTTGTAGCTTGCAGATGATGGCCCTGGTTCCAAACCCGCATCGGGAAAGCATGTAGCAAGTATAACGAATCTACTCCAAAACGAGACGCTGGAGGAATTACTCGAACACAATGAAGCAGCGCTAAGGATGTCAGAAACAATAGCTGGGATCCGGGAATGTTGGGCCTTGAATCGAACAGAATGGCGAACGAGACGTGATAAGCTATCGGACGTCGAGGAGAAAATAAAGACTTTGAAAGAGTGGTTAGAATGGCCTCATTTCGGGACTGGAGGCCATCAGCCGGAAAAACTTCGTTGGATCTATTCACTCACGCTAGTGGAGAAAGAAAAGGAAGAAATTATAAAGGAGTTCCAGAAGAACAAAAAGGTTCTGCGACTTCTACTAGAACGATTCAGGACATTAGAAGCCGAGGCCGCGCATCTCGTGCGGCGACCCGAACCAGTACAGCAGGACCCGGCTGTCAGAGATCAGCTTTATACAGATGCACAAGATGTGAGCCAGTTAGACTGGTATAACGATACCGAAAGGGGTAGGGGGTGGTGGCTGAAACATGTCATTGAAGATATGGGACGCTGTCAGACTGCCCTTGCTGCATCATTCGACAGGACCGCAGCTATCAATACATATATTCGGCAGTTGAGAATCGCTACAAAAGCGCGAATCGAACAACGAAAGGCCCACAATGCGAACAACCAAAGGGAAGCCGATAAAAAACTGCAAGTCATGTCTACAGCATTGGCACATAATGTTCAAGGTCAACCTATCAGCCAGGGAGAAATGGCTACCCTAATGAAACCGATCAAAGATCTCAGAGACACCCAACTGGCTCAATTGAGGCGAGAGAATGACGAAGACGCAGATCTCTTAACGGCTTACGACGTGAGAGAACGATACGGAGAATACGACAAGATGCTCGCGGAGGACTTCTCGGCAAGATACGGCACAGTGCTCTCGTTGCTCCAAAACTCCAAGGAGAAAACATTCGGACGTTATACAAATGAGCCATACGTACTGAGCTTGTTGTATATGATGTCGAACATTCTTCACGAACGAGCGCAAGTAATGACAGCACTTGGTCGCGTGGCAGAAAGAACCCAGCGGCGTACAGATATGTACGAAATGGTCATGTCACACTTGGAACAGCATCCATGGAATCCGAAAGCTCTACAAAATCACACCTCGTCTCAATTACTTCCGATATGCCAAGACGAGTTGTTGGGCCTCGGAAATCTTTTGGCTCGGCTGCAGTACGCTGCCAGTAATCTAGATGAAGCATCAGGCTATGACGAAAATCCAAGACAACCTAGTCCTCCGCCTCCAACCCTCTCGTTTCCCCAAGCCACAGGAAGCAGATTGTGGCAAAGCAACCGTATAAAGGAAGCTAAAGATCTCCTCAATCAGGGACAAGCCGTATATGACAATCACACCGGCAGTCTCAGAAACACAGGCTTCACCTGGGGCTACCAGCTGCGCGCCTTCTTCGACTCCCCCGACATATTCCCTCTGTTCCGAAAGACGCAGCTCAATGCGCCTAGAGCAGAGTTCCACGCGTTCGTAAGCTCGCTGATAAAAGGCGGTATCCCCGAGGCGATTACGTACGCCTGGCTGCAGTACTGCAACTACCACAACGTGTATTTCTCCTCGGGCTTCTTTGTAGATCGAGTCACGGTCCGTGAGACGGGATGGGAGTGTTGCTACGAGAAGCCTGTTGCTGGGTTCGAGAGGAAGATTCCGCTGGATTCGTATCCGCTGCCGAAAAGGCTAGCGAGGCTTGAGGAGATTTTCTCGAGACAAAGCTACATGTTGCGTCCGGACGTCTTGGGAGGGGCACGGCTTTGGGATATTGAAAGGCTGCGCGAATGCATTGATGAGTACATGCCCTCGATCCCTCGCTATGAAGGGACTACAAGGGGCGCGGGTGAGGTTGAAGATATAGACTTATACCTGAGCTTATGGCTGCAGAGAGGGAAATTCTTCGTGCGAGAATGCGAGTAAGTGTTTCCTCCTTCCCCTTCTTCTCTTTCCCGCCCCTCGAATACAAATACAAATACAAATGCAAACATAAATACAAAAATACTAACCAGGCACAGCGTCAACCCCACCGGCAACCCCAACAAAGTACTCCGCCTCG